>JAKUCM010000647.1:0-30440 GCA_023374145.1 Lepidium sativum | reverse complement strand
CAGAAGCCGCAGCCAGAGCCACCTCCGCTTCTCCCACTATCTGATCCGCTCGATCTTGAAACAACGGTCGGCGAACCTTCTTTGCCAAAGTTGTTTCCATCGTTGGAATGTGTTCCAACTCCTGAAAGTATAACCAACAGAAAAAACCATTAAAAATGTCAAACAAATCAGAAAAACCAGAAAGTGAATATCTTACTTTCATGGTTTCATCTTTCTGTGTTACTACCACTTGATTCCCGCGACCTCTCTTGACCCGCAATGCTTTATCATTTCCAAATTTTGACACATCCGATACCCCATCACCTTTATTAGGTCCATTCACGATGCCTTTATAAGTCCTAGTTCTCTCTACATGACCCGCCCATCTAGAAGCTACAGTCCCTAGACCTCTAATATCCGATTTAGTCTTATAACAGACCGACACATCATGCGTCATACGAAAACATAGAGTACAAAAACCTTCCAATCTCTATATTCAAACATGACCTTCGACTCACACCCTTCTTCAAATTCCAGAATTGACGAAAATACTAACGACTTAGAACAAGATAGATATTTCAATTAGGACCTGGCCCTTCTCAACATTAATACTACTTACTAAACCGACATAATTAGCCACCAATCTATACACCTCCTCTAATCTATATTCGAAGAGTATTCCAGTAATCCTAATCCACAACCTAATAAAATTAGGATGGTCCGCATCAACCAAAGGTTTCCATGGTGCATAGGAAACCATCCACCCATCAAAATTAATAGAACCATTATCTAAAACCTTCCCCATGTCAGTTTCAGACTGAAACTCAAACTGAAACCCACCATTACCTAAATTCAACCCTCGCACACGTCAATTAGCATTATTTTTAGAATATTCTTTTTGATAACAAATTTTTAAATGTTTTTCATCCTCTATGTAAGTTTAACTTAATACAAGTTTATGGTTAACTAAAAACATAAACAAACTACTAAATTTGACAAAAATAGCGATTTGTTCCATCTCAATTCTTAAACCAATAAGTCAATAGTAAAAATTTAGAGTCAAAATTATTCGACTCTAGAAAACTTTAACGAAAGATTATGACCGGACAATTAAACTAATTTTGTTTAATGATCAAATAAATTATTATCTATCAATATTTTTTACACATTTATATGGGGTTTTCAAAATTTAATAAACAAAAAATATTGTTATTTTAGGATTCAAAAATTAATAGGAAAATAAAGAGGGAGATAAGTTATGTGAATCAACTAGTTTTTTTTAAATTAGTTCTCATAAGTGCAATATCTCATTGGTTTACACTAGGATATATTTTGTCTAATTTTTGTTTTACATATTAATGAAAATAACTATATTTTGTTTTACAATTTTTGAATGGATTCATTTATATTCTAAATTACAAAACAGTTTTAATTGTATTTAAATTAATTTTTTTATAATAAGTATTTAAAATAATAACAATAATTTATGATTACGGATTATGAATCTAAATATATCTATGTCTAAAAATTAAATGACGACATGTCATTTTTATTATTATCTGATGTTCATTAAAAATATATGCAAATTTTATTTGTACTTAAGTACAATTTTAAGCAAATGACATCTAGTCTAGTGGCAGACAGTAAGTCCACTTAAGACACCGCATTTGTATAACCAGGGATCGAGTCCTCCTACCTACAATATGTAGGAATTCGGCTATTGGACCGGCCAGTTGTGACCCAATATAATCTGTCAGTGACAAAAAAAAGTACAAATTCAAAAACTTATTTATTTATTGGTAAAAGTATTTTGTCATTTTTCGGATGAATTCATTTATATTTTAAATTATAAATAGGATTTTTTATTTAATTTAATAGAAAATAATTTATAATATATGTAAACAATAAAAATATTTTATGATAACTAGTGTCTGAATATAATTGAACACATGATAAAGATTTAAATGAATACGAGTATAGAACCAAAATGAACATGTATAAAAATCTAAATGAACACAAATCTAAAATTTAATGAATATGAATCTAAAAACTTAATACAAGTAAAAAAAAAAAATACAAACACTATAATGCATCAGAATATTAATAAACAGAAATCAAAATTAACATGAATCATCATTGAAAATTGATTTTTAGGTTATTAAATATATAATAAATAAATTTATATATATAAATCATATAAAAATATTATAAATAAATATAAATAACTACAAGACATATTTATTTTTTATAAAATATCTCATGCATAATAAGTATGATTATCTATTATTACTATAAATTATTAACTTTTTAGAGTTCCAAACATTATTAATTCATACATGTTTAATAACCAAAAATAAGAAGCTATTGCTACATTTTTAATGCTGAAGAACATTAACAAATTTCAAAGCAGCTTTATTTCTGGCAATGGTCTCCTTGGCTTCTGCCTTTTCCGTCAATCCCCAATCGAAGAAGTAAAGTAAATTCAACAATTCCAATTCAAAAATAGCAATCCCCATAGTCATCCCTGGACACATTCTCCTACCAGACCCAAACGGTAAAAGCTCAAAGCCTAGTCCTTTATAGTCTATACAACTGTCGAGAAACCTGTCAGGGTCAAACTCATTTGGGTTTGGCCAGACTTTTGGGTCACGGGCAATTGCATAAGCGTTGATCATGATCTGGGTTTTTGCTGGAATGTCTTAGCCTTGGATCTTAATGTGAGACATTGTCTCTCTTGGGAGCAAAAGTGGAGCTGCTGGATGTAATCTGAATACCTCCTTGACCATGAGCTTGAAGTAGTGAAGCTTGTTAACATCTTCTTCTGTGATTCTCTTCTTCTTATCCCCAAGTGTTGTTCGAATCTCATCTTGCACTTTTTTCATCACTTTCGGATTTCTAATCAGCTCTGTAATTGCCCTTATCAATGTCGTAGAACTTGTGCTAGCTCCTGTAGAAATATATCCTGACATAAAACACAAAGTATGTCTTGCAAATTTTTTGACCATTGAGAGATTTAGATAACGAATTTTCTTTAAATACATAGATTTACCGAGATCATTCCTTTGAGATGATCAATGGTGAGCTTGAAAGAGTTCCATTTTTCTCTTGCTTCTTCTTCATACTGATCATCACGTCAATGATATCTGGATTCTCTAATATCATTCTTCCAGGCTTAAGATGTTTATCTAGAATGTTCTGAAAGAAAGTATCGAGTTTCGAGAAAAGATCTATCAATCTCTTGTTCTGACGAGAAATTCAATCCATGAGCCTACCGATTCTTCTAGGAAAGAGATTAGAGAACATGGGAGTTCTCGTGACCATTTCAGACCTGTGCACAACATCTGCGATGCTGTCTTCATCGATGAACTCACAATCGTGGAGATTCTGTCCGAAAACGATGCTAAAAACTATACATCCCACATAAGTATAAAAGGTTTTCTCCAGATTCACAGGAGATCGTCTCGAAGCAGAATCAGATAGTTCTTAACCAAAAAGCCAATCTCTTCTTCTATGATGTGCTTAAAAGACTGAAGCTTTTTCGTGCTGAAGAGCTCGATTACTGAGAGCTTTCGCATCGCTCTCCATTCTTCACCATAGGGAGCGAATCCGTTGTCTTTGAAGTTGTAAGAGATTACTCTAGTCCCAACCGCCTCTGGTCGATTACAACACTCAAGATTGATTGAAGAGCTTAAGAAATACATTGATGAAATCAAAAGTATATTAAAATAACTCTTTTTTATTAGCTTAGGAAAATAACTCAAAACCAAATTCTCAAACTCTTAATTTTCACAAGTTATGCCATGGCATCTCCTTATATAGGTTAGATAATTTCCTATTCCCATTAGGATAACTATATTTTAGATAATTCCTAAAATGTCTTATCTTATCTAACTACATAACTTGTTCAGCAAGTAACTTGATTTAAGCTTATCCCAACAATCTCTCCCTTAAACTTGAAATCGATTTTCTCGTTGTCTTGAACATCAACGAAGTCTCTTGTTTCTTCGTCGTTCTTTGCAATCAACCTGATAAATCTGTCATCGCTCTTGGTCTAAGCCACCACGGGTACCAACGCTTGATCATCCACCATTGTTGTTTCATCTATCTTCTTCTAGTGGTTAACACCTTACTTAATCGCTCCCTCGTAATTCTTAACCATCTGATTTGCTTATGATTAAACCTCATATTTAATCCTCCTTAATGACTAAGACTCGCTCTTAATCGATCAACCTAAGCTCTGATACCAACTGAAGAACTTTAGAAATACATTGATGAAATCAAAAGTATAAAGAAATAACTCTTCTTTATTAGCTTAGGAAAATAACTCAAAACTAAACTCTCAAACTCTTAATTTTCACAAGTTATGCCACAAGTTGATAATTTCCTATTCGCGTAAGGATAACTATATTTTAGCTAACTCCTAAAGTATCTCAGTCTTATCTAATCTAACTACATAACTTGTTCAACAAGTAACTTGATTCAAGCTTATTCCAAAAGATCATGGATTTTGAGAACTTCCTCTGCTGCTCCGCTCGAGATCACGACCATGGGGACTAATCCGAAGCGGAGAAGCGCCACTTGTCCGTGTTTTTCGGAGAGATTTCCGACTATTCCTGGCTATTAATTCTCGGCGTTGGTGTAAGTTTCCGATGATTGGAAGCTTTGGTGGTCCCGGAGGAAGCTTCCATTTGTAAGTTTTGAGATTTTTGAAGAAGATTAAGATAAGAGGTAAGAGGAAGAGAAAACAAAGTAAGACCACCATTATCGATGGTCTTTAAACCGTTTCTTAGTTTTATATAGAATTAAAAAAAATTAAAATTAAATGATAAATGTAAGAAACGTTTCTTAAATAAGAAACGTTTTTGAGATTAAGAAACAAAGAAATCGGAGAAAGGAAACGAGGAAATCGGAAAACAGCTTCTCTACTTCATCATCTCCTCTGCTCAGTCTGCAAAGGTAAGATTTCACTGTCTATCTCCATCTTTCTCTCTCGCCTACTCTTACGAAATCGACTTTGCTTCATTCCATAGTCAGCCCGACGATTTCGCAGCACTTCGCCTCTTTGATTTGGCCTCCAAGCAGCCTAATTTCTCTCTTGAACCTGCTCTATACGAGGAGATTCTCATCCAGCTTGGCCGGTCTGGTTCGTTTGATGACATGAGGAAAATTGTGGAGGATATGAAGAGGTCCAGATGCAAATTGGGTAATTCTCCTTTCTTGGTTTTAATTGAGAGTTATGCTCAATACAAGTTGTACGATGAGATTCTAGGTGTTGTTAATTAGATGATTGACGAATACGGGTTGAAACCTGATACCCATTTTTATAACCGGATGCTGAATCTTCTTGTTGATGGCAATAATCTGAAATTGGTAGAGATTACTCACGCGGAGATGAGTGTTTGGGGGAATTAAACCTGATGTATCGACATTTAATGTTCTGATCAAAGCTTTGTGTAGAGCTCATCAGCTTAGACCTGCGATTTTGATGATGGAGGATATGCCGAGTTATGGTCTGGTTCCTGATGAAAAGACATTTACGACGATTATGCAAGGCTTCATTGAAGAAGGCGACTTGGATGGAGCTTTGAGAATTAGGGAACAGATGGTTGAGTTTGGGTGTTCATGGTCTAATGTGAGTGTTAATCTTATTGTTCATGGTTTCTGCAAGGAAGGGAAAGTTGAAGACCCTCTCAATTTCATTGATCAGATGGTCATTAGAGATTGTTCTCCAAACACAGTTACTTACAACACTTTAATCAGCACATTATGCAAGGATAATCAGATGGTGTTATGAACTCTCTTACGCTCGAAGGTGCTCTCGAACTATTACGCTATCCTTTGACACTGGTAAGAGTGATTAACATTAAAGTTATTACATGTCTGGCTGGGCTGTTTCAAGATTTTGGAACTCTGACCAGGGAACTCACCCTGAAGATGGACAGCCTGTGCTCTTGAAACTTAGTATGATGCCTCCTTAGAGTATGATTTTGGTAGAGTAACAGGAGTATTATTTTGGAGTTGTTGGTTCTTAATTTCATATGGGAATGAGCTGTGGATCCGGATACACAGTATGCTAGGATCTACTGTTTTCTATATGATGACATGAATTCAAAACATCATCGTTTTCATGGTGGGTAATTGGTACTTTGGCAGAACATGGAACCAGGTGAGGTTACTTTAGAGAAAGCAATGAAGCTCTTGTCTGGAAAAAATGCGAGGTTTTCTGGCAGACCTAAGAGGATCCAGCCAATAGTTGATGAAGAAGAGGAAGGAGATGAAGAAGTTGCGGAAGCTATGTAATCTTATCCGCAAACGACCACCATTGGGCAAATATACAAATGGTTCCTGAGCTTACATAAATGAAGAAGAGCATTGACTTTAATGGAGACTATTTGAATATTCTTTTTGGTAATTAGAGTAATAATCGTAACAGAAAAGATTATAGGTACTGTTGTAAGATGACAACACATTTGTTAATGATATAATATCCATTAGTTTTATGGTTTACGGAGGTGTGGTGTTGTCTGTTCTGAGAGACTGCAATCATCTTTAAATTTGCTTTTGTGTTACATAAGTTGCAGGACAGAAAGGTTTCTTCTTCGATTTTCCTTCATCTTGAGCTAGATGGGAAGCTGACTATAATCATCTGTACAGTTTCTACAAGGGAAGGACACTCTCCACCATTATGCATTGAGCACGCAAATTTGGTTGCTCGTTTCACATATATCTTTTCATGTTAAGTGTAACTTCCGGTGGGATATGGATTGCTGATTGCCTTTGTGACTTGTAAATGTATTGATGTGTCAAAATCTGTCATTTTGTTGTTGTTGCGATGTGAGTGTAGCACAAACTAATCAAGTTATCTAAACTTTTTATTTTATTTTTTAGAAACCCACCTAAAATACTACCAATAATCACACTTAAAAACTCAAAACACATATACATCTCTTACATCACCTTTTTTCTAATTATTAATTAAATAATGCTAAGAAACCCTAATAAAAAAACCCTCAATAGTGTTGCTCTAAGACTGCCATTTTCGTGGCCCTGTTTCATTGTTCTGTTTTCTGTCTTTTAACTTTTATTTATAATTGAGATTCAACTCATGTGTAACTGTCTGGTGACGATAGCAATCCAAAGAAACGGACTAAAATAGAATAGCTCAAGGGATAATATCTTAGCCACTGCTGTTTTCTTAAGCCATTTAACCAACTTACTGATAACAAAGTTGGATATTCAGAACTAGTAATTGGATGAACAATACAGTACATTATTGTATCACACATTAGAATGCATGGAGAAAACTTCATAGTTTCACTTAAACTTAAAATGACAAGAAGCTTAGTAGTGTCGTATAGGTACAAGCTTGAGAGGTACTTTCTTGACTATAGTGAGAGTACCAGCATCTTCCATATTGATGTCTGTAATTTTCATCTTATCAGGCAATCTCCAATCGAAAAAGTAAAGCATATTCAACAATGTCAATTCTATAGCAGCACTCGCCATTGGAATCGCTGGGGACATCCTTCGACCAGAACCAAACATTAATAGATTAAAGCTTTTTCCTCTGAAATCTACAGATCTGTTAGTAAACCGTTCAGGAATGAAATCTTCAGGGTCAGTCCAATGTTTTGGATCACGTCCGGTTGTCCATACGTTAACATGAACTGATGTTTGTGGAGGAATATCGTAGCCTTGGATCTTGACGTGAGAGATAGTTTGTCTAGGCACAAAAGGTACTGGTGGATGCAGTCTGAATGTTTCTTTGATTATGTTTTGTAAGTAATCAACTTTGTTGAGGTCTTCTTCAGTAATACTCTTCTTTTCCGTCCCAAGTATGGTTCGGATCTCTTGTTGTAATTTCTTCATCACTTTAGGATTTCTAACGAGTTCTGTCATTGCCCATATCATCGTTATTGCGCTTGTATCTACTCCTGCAAGAAAAATATCCTGGAAAATCCACAAATATATAATTAACTAAAGGATTAAATAATATACAAATACACGGGAGTAGTTGAGTTTTTCTCAATCTGATGGTTATGATGATTCAGTTAGTGATTTGTTATCAGAGGTTCGAATGTTCCGTAAGAACTACTTAAAAATATATGAATAATAAAGTTTTACCATAAGAACTGCTTTGATATTATCTGTATTGAGTTTGAAATAATCTTCCTTGTCTTGTTTTTCGATAATATCGAGCATTGAGGCGACAATATCCATTGAAGCATCCAAAGTTTTACGTTCTGATGAGACCTTCAAGTGATCATCAATCACATGCTGATAAAAAGCATCAAGCTCCTTAAACACTTTGTTTAACTTCTTGCGTTTACCAAACAACCAATCTATAAATCTTCCAAATCCACCAGGGAAAAAGTCAGAAAATGTGAAGTCTCCTAAACCAATCGTTGCTTCAGTAACTAGTTCTTCGATCTTTTCCTGATCGATGAACTCACACTCATAGAAGTTCTGTCCAAAAGCTACTCTACAAATGATGCTTGCAGTAAGAGAGAAAAACGTTAAGCTTAAATCCACAGGAGCCTCCGATGAATCCGAGATTTTTTTCACCATTAGTTTGATCTCTTCCTCTCTTATATGCCTATAAGATTGTACTTTTTTCAGGCTAAAAAGCTCGATGACCGCAATTTTCTTCATCTCTCTCCAGTACGGACCATATGGCGTGAAACTGATGTCTTTAAAACCGTAAGAGAGTTTTTCGGTCCCGGCCAATTTTGATCGACTGGAGAACTCCAAGTCATTGGTTTTGAGCACTTCTTCAGCTGCTTCACTTGAGGATATCACAACTATTGGAAGAGATCCAAGTTGAAGAAGCATCACTGGTCCGTATTTGATGCATAGCTTGTGGATGCATCTATGTGGTAAGTCAGTCAAGTGGTGTAAGTTTCCTATGATTGGGAAACTTGATGGACTCGGAGGCAGTTTCCATTTTGAGCTTTGGAGCTTTTTTGAGATGATGAATAAGGAAACTATAATTATAGATAAGAGAACGAGGAAAGGAATGAAGATTGGCATAATTTCTCTCTCTTTTTTTTTTTGACATTTTCGATTGAAGAATTACATTTTACAAAGAACTATTTATATAGACCGATTAATATTCTCAATCTTAAATGGGGACCTTTCAATATTTATCAAGACTTTTTAGATAAATGAAACTTTATTGTGGACCCATTTATTAACTAAACTAGGTGAGTGCCCGCGCTACGCGGCAGGATCTTTTTTTAAGTTATATCATTTTGTTGAAATTTTTTTAAATTTTGGGAGAACTATGAGAGGTTTATTACGGAAAGAGAAACAAATTTTTTAAATATTGATGAACAATATTTCGGCTGAATATTTGTTCAATAGTCGAGACTACTTTAATGAATATTAGCCATGTTCAAGTGGTTGAACTTGTTCTTCTCGGTTTTTTTCTGTAGAATATAGAACCACTAAAATTACAACATTGAAGTCTTCCATACATTAATATGAGTATTTATTGTATATGAAATTACATATGGCATAATAGTAAAAATTGTTGAAAATCTCTTTTTATACGACATTTTTAATGGTTGATTTGTTTTCTTTTTATGTGGTGGCACTCCAAATATGTAGTCCTTCTTTTGATGTGACGCGAGATAAAACATCATAGAGTCGGTCATGACTAAATACAGGCTTGGGTCGAAAGGTACCCACATTTGGTAAACTTTGGCCTTGAATTTTTTTTATTGTCATTGCATAACAAACTCTAACACGGAATTGTCATCTTCGCATTTTATATTGACAATTTGTGTTTTTCATTGTCATGATGATCCTTGGTATAAACACTTTTTTCTTGACATTGGTGTCGGTTAGTACATCTGCTTCAAGTACCTTTTCACCTAAATGAGTAACAAGCATTCTAGTCCCGTTGCATAAACCTTGTTTTTGGTTTATGTTTCTTAACAATGTGATTGGGGCATAGTGCTTCAAAGGTAGGTGATGATTTGGTAATCCTGAACACTTGAGTGCATTTAGGTACTATATGGTGTATACAAGATTAACTCCATCAAGGTCATCATCATCGGCGATACTGTCAGCACTAAGATACTCTTTCATGTCACCTCCATTTTTTGCTAAGAAGAAATCATTTAACTTATCAACATTTTCATTCTTTGGTGTTTGGATGGCACGACCTCGCAGATATGCACGGTTTTGGAAAGATTTTTCGAGATTTGGGAATGTTGCTTCCTTCATTTCTCTCATTGAGTTTTCTCCTTTTTCCAAGACTAATGTGTCTTCAATCTCTATGTAGTAATTTTCTAAAGACGCTTTGTTCAGAGTATTGACATTTTTAGCCTCGTCATTTCCGACTTGTAAAATCCATGCAACAAAGTTTTTTTCGTCTTGCTTCACTCTCATGTTTTTGGTAAGGGTGGCAACGTAACATCTTTGCCAAATGTAAGATCTATTGAGTGTTGCGAGAATTGTATCTTGTCTGCTTCCTTGTGAGATGACTGTTATGTTTGTCTGAAATCTCCACCTAACAAAATTGTCTTTCACCCAAATCATTTCGCTTCTGCATCTTGGTCGGTAAAACTCATTATATCTTTTAGTGTGTGATCTAATGCTTCACAGTGTGACAATGTGCCATTGGTGCTTCATCCCATATGATTATATCTGTTGTCTCAACCAATTCTGCGAGCATTGTTCTTGGTTTGATATCACACATCGAGTCTTCATGGAGAAATGATGGTTACTTGAAGGACTCCATGAACTGATGAACTTATTGATATCTTGGTTATCAATTTGATATATTGGTATTTTTGAAAACCCCCCTTTCAGGGGAAAATTTCCAGAGAGAATGATGAAGCAGGTGTAGTTTTTTAAAGTTTGGAAATAAGGAAAAATTATTGACCTCTGGTTTAGCATGTATTATGGCCTCATGGACCAACGATTAGGCTGAAATGAAATTGTACATTAGGTGAGAATCATTTATTTGTTAAGTATATTGATCAAAGAAGTAGTGGAGGGGAGATTAATTTTTGTTATACAGAATTGTATGGATTTGAGTAGGTTAATTTTTTATGATGATGTCATTTTAACTTATATGATGTGTGTTTAATCTGATAATGTTATTGGTTGATTATGGAAAATTAAATTGCTGATGTGTCAGCACCAGAAGAGACAACCCTGCTTTTATATATATAATTATGGTTATTGTCTTCTTATTCTATTGTCGTTTTGCAAAGAGCAATCTATACGCGATTAGTCGTCTCAAAATCTAAAATCGATGACAATGTATCAATGTTTAAGAGAAAGTACTTTATTATTATTACTAGGGGATTGACCGGGCTACGCCCAATTTTTGGTTTAGAAACATTTATGTATAGTTTATTTGTTGGGTAACTTGTCAAATTTTGTGAGTTATGTTGTGTTTCTGGAATGAAAGGTATGTGAATCAGAAAAGGATAATTTTATTATTATTTGAAATGGTAAAATTAAAGATATGTTGCTATAATAAGAGATGAAGAATTGGACGAATAAGAAAGTTCGGTTTCAGGTAATTAGTGGGTATTGATTTATGAATGACATAATCTAGATATATAATAAACAGTTTAATATTAGTAATTTTTCCAAATATATAATAACTAAATGCTATATAAGCTAATTGATTATAATATATTATGAAAATTGTTTATTCTAAATAAATTTTAATTTAAAGAAACCTATTTAAGTTTTTTCTTTGACTCAGATCATATTCAATTTAGGTTTTTCAAATATGTAAAAAAAAGAAAAATATAGATCATCTTACCTTACAATAAATTCTTTTGTTTCCTTGGAATCTCTTTATCAACACATTATCTACACCTTGGATTAATGAAGCCATTTGCAGGTTTGTGTCATGATAAATCCAATAAATTTTGGATGACTTTATTAACGTACTGCGTATTCAACAAAACACAACATTTGTATAGTAATGAATATTGAATGGAAATAATTTTATAAAAAGATGATCTCGTATTAGTGTAACGTTAAATCCAAAAAGGAGAAATAAGATGGAACTTGTGAATAGTATGGAGGGACAGAAAATTGACAAAACTTGTAACAGTGAGAATGGTTTTAAATTAAATCAAAGAAACAACTTGTAATGTGAGGTGAATAAGCTGGTTTAGTTTTCTAGACGGGGGCACTTCTCGTTCTTCACGTCTTCATCGGATATTTAGTTTGCATGTGTGTTCCGAGCCTTGGAAAGAATTGCACATTTAGCAGATATGTGGTTGTTTATTCCGGACGCCTCGTCGTTCAAGCCAACGTCGTTTGGAATAATACGGGAGACAGTGAAATTTTGATGTGAAGCTTGGAAGTTCTACATTGACACTTTGATCTGGAATTTGCAAGTTTGGCTAATAATGTGTTTTAAACTTTTATGAGTTTTAGTTTTTAGTGCTTCATTGTTATCATCTCCCTGGGTAAAAAAGGTAACAAAGTTTGGTTATTACTTGTATGGAAGATGTATGTGTGTTTTTGAGGTGCAAGGGCATTGAATATACCTTGATGAATGCGTTTATAATTTCAGAGGCTTTCCGTCCGGCAAAGTTTGTCCCTTCACGATCAAAAATCACAAATGTTGTTGTGTCTTTGTTGTGGTCACGGACCCTTACTTCAAAGCGGTACCTACACAACCATTTGGATACAATTATTTTTTGTTTAGTTTGTGTTTGTGTTGGACATATCATTTTCAAATGAAAGCATAGTGTGCAAACGTGATGAGGCCGACATTGTTGTATTTTAGACACGTGTTGCAGTACAATGAGGAGCCGGATTTTTCCATCTTTGTGTTACAGCTACTGCACAAGATGTAGTACCAACCATATTGTTCGTTGATGGCATCTATTGTAGCGAGACAGATAAAGCTTACCGCCTTGTTTGTTTGTCATTGGAAAGCAATTAATAATCTTGACAACTGTGTTATAGAGTCTAGAACTTGTAGGGTTATCAGTTTTGAAAAAGGACTTACCTGTGGAGTTTCACTTTGCAGATACTGTTGTAATTCTTTGATAGTCACAATTTTCAGTTTTTTGATGAAGGATGATGCGCTTGAAACAGTCAGAGGTTTCTTGTCACTTTGAGATAAGCTGAAATGTGTTTATGTTGTTATGTTTGTGTCGATTTGGCTATCATTGGGAAATGATGGTAATCATGCAATAACATCAGAGAATATACATTTTGAAAAAACCTTTGGTGTCATCAACGTCACTGTCAAAAAAGAGGCGGGTAGCTGATGTCGAGCTTAGGGTTACATCACATGTAGGAAAATTAGGTGTGTAGTGGGATTGAATATAAGTTGTAGTTGTATTTGAGACTAATGAACATGAAATTGAATATACATCCTATAGATTTTGGGTTCAAAGTAGTGATGAGAATCACTTTTGGCTTGATGTGTGCGTTATTCCATCGGGTCCTAAATTTTTTGGCAATGTTTCCCCATAAGCTAACACAGATTATGACACACCTGAATATTAAATGTTAGGTCATTATCTTGAGAGAGAGATGTATTAAGCGTAAAGCTTGCGAGGGCTTACTCTTGATGTTGGAGGTGTAGAAACACTCTATCACTTGATTTTGTATCATGTACTTGAGGTGTCATTTCTTTAGTGGATGTCAAGTGGAGGCTGTCACCTGAAATTACGCGGAGCTCACCTATGACATCTAAAAGATGTAAAAGTAAGTTTGTGTGGCGTGATGTTTATGTGCTAAGTATTGTAAATGGGTAAGTATTAGGTTAACGAAGAGGTCAATGTTGGTGTCAGTAATTGCAGAAAACTCTTGGAAAGTCTTTAGTCTAAACTTGTCTTCTTCAATTATGTGATCTCCGAGTGGTGCCGGGAGGAATGTTGTTTTGTCAGTGAAAGAGATGGAGTGTTTGTAGTCGGAGATACGGTAGTACTTCTTGCTGGGATTGACCATGAAGTTTTTCAATTTGTATACTGTGGCGCCATCAATTCTACTTGAAACCGAATTGCCCGATTTGCTGAAATAAAACCTTGAATTGCATTTCCTTGCAGTCGTATTGATACAAAAAATCAGTGTTGTATATTTAGAAGAAATAGATTTCAATGTACCTTGGAGTCAAAGAGGAGGAATTCAATGCCTTTAATATTCTTCTTGTACGTATTTAAAAGCTTAGAAAAATTATAAGGAACAAAAATTTTTTAAAACAAAATGGGCTTGAAAAAGGAAAAGCACATCAAAGAGAGACCAAGACATACAAAATCAAAGGCCTAAAATTCTGCAATTGTAGATTCGAGATAGCTGTGAGCATTGGTCATATATTCATATTCTTTTGTTTCTTTTAAATTCTCTATGTTTGTGATTTTGATTCATAAATCATACTATCGTTTTCTATTTTCAATGTCATTTTAATAGATTTTTTTGATTTGCTTGTATTCATATATCAAATATTATATCTATTGTAGCTTAGTTTTATAACAGTATAAAGATAATAAACAATTTTAATATAAAAAATATTCTGAAGCATCAGCACAAAAAAATTGAATGACATGTCAATGTAAAAGTGCTTTTAAGAAACTTTTAACAAAAAAATTATGTGATTTATAGAATGTAAATGATGTTACCTTTCTCAATAGATGACATATTAAAGAACTTATAAGTTAGTCATTTTTTTGGGACTAATATAAATTGGTCACTAAAAAAAGATGGAAGTTGTAAAATTTAGTTCGTGAATTATGATTTTTTACTTTTTTTTTGGTACTCTTCGTTGTTGCTTCGTTGGAATCACTGCGAAAACCCATAGTAAAGTAATAATTAGACAAACAAATATGGAAGCTATAGATGTTAAAATCAATCAAAACAATTTTCAAAACCCGCTTAGCAGTATAATCTCGAAAGGAAAAAAGGAAGACAACGAATTTAAGGGTAACAAAAATAAAAAAGAGGTATTGAGATTGTTGTACCTAATAAAGCAATGGTCGAGAATATTTGACATTTGATATGAGTTTGATTTTTATTTGTTTAAAATATTTTATGAAAATTTTAAATTATTTTCATACCCTATATTCCATTTATATAAATTTAACTATTTTTTTAATAATAATGTAAATATTTGAATAATTCTATACATAAATACCATATACCATATATTAAGCCTGAGATAAATAACTGTATCCAAAATTTTATCTTAAAAATGAATATCCTGCTAAAATGGATATGGATACGATATTAAATTTTGATATCAGAATGATACGGAAAAAATATATGGATTTTGGATCTGATTATCCGTATATCCGTATTTTTGTATCTCTATTATTTTTATATGTTTTTTATACCAAAAATATTATATTTTATTCTTTTATTATTAATTTATTTTGAAAGAAAAATAAAATATTTTTAACATTCGTTTTTTAGAAAAGAAGTTTAAATTTTCTTACATAAAATTTGAATAAAGATACGAAGGTCTGCTGCTATCCTATTTTCCTAACACATAAACTACATATATATGTATTTTCGATATGAATACTAAAATAGCAGATAATACGGATCCGTTACATGCCTACCATATATGTTTAATGCTCTATATTGGTAAATACTTATTTTAGCAAATGTTTTTTGTATAAATAACATTCGCATTATTATAAAAGATAAATAGTTTACATCAAGATAAGTTATTCCGATCATGTTTAAAATGAAAACATTAGTCAATAATCGTTCTATAATCATTGCATAGTGTTAAAGCATTTGCTCAAGCCATAACTCGATTTCACTTGCAGATCAAAATCGAGATGATTTGGTTCGGATTTGGGTTAAGAAAAATTGCGATTGAAGAGGAACTGAGATACGGATTACAGAGTTCCTCGCCGACAAATTCGGCGAGTACATCTCTCTTCGGATGTAAATCCGGAATTCACTATACTCTTTGTGTTTCTTGATTCAGAGCTTCTTCTCTGTTACAATGGTACTGTAAAACCTAAAAACGCTAATGAAAACGAGGAAGATGAACCTAGCCTTATACACGGGTAGATTCATTCTCTCCGGTATTGGGCCAAACTTGGCCCAATATCAAGAACGAGCTAAAGAAAATATTTGGGCCGACGCTGGCCGATGACCCGTTAAGCAAACCAATTGCTTAATAGGATGTTGGCTCGACCCACAGCCCATAAATGAGCGACAAAACCAACATTCTCCATCTTTGACGCCTAATTTCTTTCGCGAGCTAACCCTAACCGCTGCGATTCTCTCTCGACTTTTCCTCTCATCTTCTGGTCTCTTCCTCTTCCTTTCTCTGTAGCATGCGATTCTGAAGCTCTTAACTTCTAGAGCTCAGATCTTCTTCCAGTAAACACCATAACCTTTCAGAGTAGCTCAAGAACGGTGAAAACTCTGATACTGTCCGGCGACGGCTCAACTTCCCGGTAAGTTTCTTCACCTTTAAGTATCTCTTTAGCTTTCTGATACATGCATGTGAAGATCTCATCATATACCTGATAGATCTGATGGTTCGGTTTTCTCTTTTCCTAACCCTTCTCGCATGCAAAGATCTTATCATTTTCTGACAGATCTGAGGGTCCGGTTCTCTCTTTTCCTGACCCCTTTTTTTCTTTACTTTTCCGATGAACGTAACAAGGAAATCTCCGGTGGATCTACCTCAAGCAACATGAAACCGGTAAGTGAGAAACCCTTCAACTTCCTCTACATATTTCCGATTTACGAGGAAAGTTGTCAAATTTCTTCTTTTCCCCTTTTGCTTTCTTAGATCTGATCTCTTTCTGTTCTCGTTGATGCAGCTCTTGACCAACTACCGACATGACCGTTCGTTTGCCTTGCATGTAAGTTTCTGACCCTTCAGATCTTAAACCCTAGATTCGAACTCCTGAATCCTTGGTTTATTTTTTTTCCTTAAATATTCTTGTGTTAGTTGTAGCGACTAACTCAAGCTTATTTCCTTTTGTTGAATATGTGCAGGTTTCAACAGATCTGAGCATTTCGACATCGGAGCTACCTGTCGGAAGCTCATGCATCGACTCTTAGGCTTCTTCCATTCTCAAAGACTGCATGCAGCCTTTGAACTTCTCCGCAGGTATGACCTTCGTAAACATATATGCTCGGTTAATCGATGTATGAATTTTAGTGACCTTGACCTGTTTATCTTCTGTCACTTCTCTGATATAGTTGTATTTGACCTTTATATGCTTTGTTCTTTCACTGCACATTTTGGTCTTCGATAGGTAGATAGCACTTTGTGAATCACAGAATATTTCAACAGTCCCTGTACATAGCTTCATTTTTTTGCATATTCCCTGTATCCACACTGCTTCTCTGCTAGCGCTATGTACTCTGATTCTGTTGTAGATAATGCTACTACTCTCTGTAGTCTAGATCTCCAAATTATTGTGTTGTTTCCCAAAGTAAAAACATACCATGAAATTGATCTTCGTTTGTCTAAGTCTGAAGCAAAATATGCATCACAGTAGCCTTTAATTCTGAAATCTGCATCTTTCTTGAATGTTAGACTTATTTTTGATGCTTCTGTTAGATAACACATTATCCATTTGACTGCTAACCAGTGTGTTTTTCCTGGTTTTGACATGTACCGACTAACGATACCAATGAAGTAAGCAAGGTCTGAACGAGATCCGACCATTGCATACATCAGGCTTCCGACTGCACTCGTATAACGTACGTCCTCCATGCCCTCAGTCTCTATGTCTTCTTCGCCTGTTGAGATGCTCTTTAACTTGAATTGAACCCCTATAGGCGTAGAAACTGGTTTGCTATCACTCATGTTAAAAGTGCTTAGGATTTGCTTGATATAATTTTCTTATGACAACTGTATTGTGCGCTGCTTTCTGTCTCTGTAAATGTCCATGCCTAGTATTCACCTTGCTGGTCCTAGATCTTTCATTTCGAACTATTTGCTGAGAAGTTGCTTTAGATTCACAATCTGCTGTTTCTGTGTTGATGCAATAAGCATATCATCAACATATAGGAGAAGATCAATCATATCATCAACTGTGTTTCCCTTGTAGTACACGCATGGATCATATTCACTCTTTTGAAACTGTTGCTTGCTCATGAACTCATTGAACTTTGCATTCCATTCTCTTGGTGACTGCTTTAATCCATAGAGTGATTTCTTAAGTAAACAAACCTTTCTTTCTTTTCCTTTTACCTCATAGCCTTCTGGTTGATTCATATAGATTTCTTCTTGTAATGTCCCGTCTAAAAAAGTTAGTTTCACATCCATTTGCTCTAGTTCCATGTTCCAATTTGAAACTGTAGCTAATAGAATCCTAATTGAAACGTGCTTAACTACTGCTGCAAAAATATCATTATAATCTACTCCTTTAACATGAGCATAACCCTTAGCAACCAATCTGCTTTTAAATCTTGGTTTTTCAATACCTGGTATGCCTGATTTTAAGTTGAATAGCCATCTGCATCTAATTACCCTTTTATTTTGAGGTTTTTCGACTAGAATCCATGTGTTATTTCTGATAAGGGAATCCATTTCCTCATCAGCTGCATCTATCCATTTTTCCCTGTCTTTGCTATGCATTGCTTCTGTATAGGTCTTAGATTCTTCAAGTTCTATTTCCTCAGAACTTGATAGTGCAAAAGCAACTAGGTCAGCTTCTTCAAACCTAGATAGAGGTCTTATATCTCTTCTTTTCCTGTCACGAGCTAATAGGTAGTCTTCCAAATTAGTCTCTTCATTTTCTAGATTTCCAGAGTCTACAATACTCTCTTCTTCACTGAAACCTTCTGATACGTATTCTGGACTTGCTCCACCTGACCCAGCAATACCCTTTAGTTGATCTTCCTCACCCAGTATTTCCTCTAGGTTTACTCTGAAAGTTACCTTTTTATCGTATTTTCTCTCATTGTTTCTTTTATCAGCCTTAGGTTTTTGTTCTTCTGAAATAGAGTCTCTGTACAACTCATCTTCATTAAAGACTATATCTATACTAAATACCAGTGTTCCTTCTTCGATTAGCCAAACCCTGTAGCCCTTAGTTTCTGTTCCATAACCAACAAACACTCCGTTTAAGGTTCTAGGACTTAGCTTGTCTTGAATAGTGTGAACATAGGCTATATACCCGAAACTCCTCAGGTGATTGTACTCAGGTTTATATTTGGACCACATTTCTTCTGGTACATCAAAGTTGATTGATGCTGCTGGTGATCTGTTTATGATATAAACCGCTTTATTAGCTGCTTCTGCCGAAAATTTCCCACCTAGGCCAGATTCTGATAGCATACATCTCACATTTTCCATTATTGTCCTATTCATCCTTTCTGATACTCCATTTTGTTGTGGTGTATACGCACAAGTTCTATGTCTTTTAATTCCTGCTTCTTTGCATAGGTCATCAAACTGTTTGTTGCAATATTCAAGTCCATTGTCAGTCCTTAGGCACTTAATTCTCTTTCCAGTTTGGTTTTCTATCAGCGTTTTCCATTCCTTGAAAGTTTGAAATGCATCACTCTTTTTCTTTAGGAACTGAATCCATACATTCTTTGAATAGTCATCGATAAAACTAATGAAGTATTGACAACCTGATATACTAGGAGTAGTATTTTGTGATCCCCATAAATCCAAATGGATGTATTCTAAAGTACATTTTGAGGTATGTTTTCCCTTCTGAAAACTGAGTCTATGAGTCTTTCCCAATGCGCATGCTTCACAGAATCCCATAGCTTTTACATCTCCTTTCTTTAGATGGCCCTTTCTGACCAAGGTCTCCATTGACCTTTTTCCCATATGAGCTAGTTTACAATGACATCTAGTTGTCATATCAATGGTTTCCTTTGCTATGTTGACTTCTGTACTTAGTACCTTTCCATCTAAGAAGTATAAACCATTCTGATATTTTCCAGATAGGAATCTATCACCATTTTTCTTGTAAAACTGAATGTTGAAATCATTTCCTTGATAGTAACACCCTAATTCTTCTAGTTGGCCATATGATATTAGATTCCTGCTCATTTCCGGTACATATCTCACACCATCTAAGGTAACTAAGTTACCTTCTTTATTCTCAATTACGATCTTGCCAACTCCTTTGACTGAGCAGTATGAGTTATTTCCCATGTAGACGTTGTTTCCTTCGAATTCTACTAGGTCAGTAATTAGGTATTTTCTAGGTGTTATGTGAAAAGTACAGCATGAATCCACTACCCAGTCCTCAGTTGTTGCAATTAGACTTGCAGTGTAGGCTAGACTTTTTGATTATGTTACTGCAAAATTTGCTGATTCCTTTCCTTTCCCACTCTTCTTTTGTGGGCAATCACGCTTCCAATGATTTTCATCTCCACATATCCAACAAGTCCTGATTTCTTCATTATTCTGTCTTGGTCTTGACTTAGACCTACCTTTACTTTTTGACCTGCCTCTGTTCTTTCATGAACTATTTACATTTCTCTTTTCTGTTCTACCTCTACTATCAACGGTTAACCCTTCTGAATGTGTTTTCTTCCTTAGTAACCCTTTTTGCCTTAGGTTTGATTCCATTCCATAGGCTTCTGTTATTACATCATCCATGGTTAGAGTATCTTTAGCATTCCCGAACTGTAAAGTATGTGTAAGCGGGTCATATTGAGGTGGTAGACTATTTAACAATGCGATAGCTTGATCTTCGTCTTGAATGGTAACTTTCAAGCTTTCTAGGTCTTCGATCAGCTTTAGGAACACGTCAAGATTTTCTTCAATTGATTTGTCGTCATCCATTCTGTATAGAGAGAATTTTCTTTTTAAGTAGACTCTGTTAGCCTTCTTGGTCTGGTAATCACGTTCTAGGGCTTTCCATTGCTTGAATGTCGTAGATTCATTCATTATCTTTCTCAATACCGAGTTAGATAGGCATTGCCCGAGCAGGCTCCTTGCTCTCTGATCCTTTAACTCCCATTGAGGATCCTTTGAAACTGGTTTACCTATTTTGATTTCTTTCCCTGTTTCTTTGTCTGTCACAGATACTTCCTCCATAGGCGATACTTCTTCATGATCTTTCTCAATCACTATGAGAAGACCATGAATCTCAAACTGTCCCAGCATTCTGTATTTCCATAATCCGAAATCTCCTTTTCCATCGAATTTCTCCACCTCAAACTTTCCTGAGATGACTTCCATGCTTGAAACTTTCGAATACTTTGACAAGCTTGTTGTACGTTTTAAACTTCCTTGATACGCAAGCAAATAATAATTTCTGTAATTTTCTTGCGAACAAACAACAATGCCGATGACCTTCAAGACTCCTCCACGTCTCCGAGAGAAGAAGATGAGGAGCTGCGACAACCCTTCTAAACGTAAGTTTCCTTTTCTTGTACCTCCTACCTTTATTAACTCTGAGCTTAATGCTGTTTGACCTTTCTTTAACGCAGGCTCTGATACCACTTGTTAAAGCATTAGCTCAAGCCATAACTCGATTTCACTTGCGGATCAAAATCGAGATGATTTGGTTCGTATTTGGGTTAAGAAAAATTGTGATTGAAGAGGAATTGAGACACGGGTAGAGTTCTTCGCCGAGAAATTCGGCGAGTACATCTCTCTTCGGATGTAAATCCGGAATTTACTATACTCTCTGTGTTTCTTGATTCAGAGCTTCTTCTCTGTTACAATGGTGTTCTCAGTGTAAAACCTAAAAACGCTAATGGAAACGAGGAAGATGAACCTAGCCTTATACACGAGTAGATTCATTCTTTCCGGTATTAGGCCAAACTTGGTCCAATATCAAAAACGAGCTAAAGAAAATATTTGGGCCGACGCTGACCGATGACCTGTTAAACAAACCAATTACTTAATGCACTGGTGGCTCGGCCACAGCGCATAAATGAGCGACAAAAACCAACCCATAGCTCATCATCTTAAACTATTTAATTCAACATTGGAGGCGGCTAAGGAATTTGTTGCAATGTGACGTTTGGTAAAATGACTTGACATCATTTTGACGTTTGGATAATGATCATCATATGTGTCAAGTTTCAACGTGACATTAAAGTGTGGAGTCTAATATTAAACTACAAATAAAAGCAAGTCAGTCTTTCCAATGATTTGGGCTTAGGACTCTCTTACTAGTCTAGAGAGTTTGCCTTGAGACTTAGTGAGCTGGAGAAATTGAAATGCTGCCATATCCCACCTCAATATTTTCTTTTATTTTATTTTTCTAATTCCATTAAAGGTTTTGTTGCCTTTCTTGAGATACATGACATTTATTATAAGCAAGGTGCCCTAGCAAGCTTTGGAGTATTCGCCATTTGTGCTTGCAGTCTAAAAAACCACCGCAACCGAGAGTCAAAACCGATGGCTAACACCTTGGATAAGGCCCTGGAAGACATGAGTATCGAGGATGATACACCTTTCAAAATTCAGTGTGTCCCCAAAACAAGTATGATTGAGAGGAACGGTTGCAACCGTATGGGACGACTTTTGAATCCGGTGTATCAAAAGGTGTCTAACTTCATCTAAGACATGTCGAGAATGTGGAGAGTAAATACCAGATGCCATATCTACGATTTGATTATAAGATAGATTTGATTCTCAAGAGAGATTCCAAATTATATTTGATTATAATACAATTGTGAAATATGTTCTTGACGCAAGAGCCTGGACGTATGAGGATTGGAGTTTGGTGTTGGAGAGGTGGGTTGAAGAGCAACCTGAGAACTACCTACAGATGCTCCCTGTATGGGTGAGGCTTCGTGACTTTCCCCTTGACTATGATGTGGACTCGCTCCTAGAAATTGCAGGTTTTCTAGGACAAGTTTTGGAGTTGGCTTATGACCCTTTTAAGCCACATAGTAAAGGATTTATCAGAGCAAAAGTACTCTTTGATATTAACAAACCCTTGAAGAATTTGAAAGCTTTTGAAATGCCTTCATGAGAAATTGCCAAATAAGGATCGAATATGAGAGAGTAAGGAAAAGGTGCTATTTCTGTCAGAGGCTTACTCATGATAAGCCGGGATGTCCTTTCAACACTACAAACCGGCAAATCATTGCTACGAGTGTTGAACAAGGTAATGGAAACGCAAGTTTCAAAATTAAGTAAAGAGGATCCATTGTACGATGTCCAACTGATGCAAACATTGGCGTGGATGTGATAACTGGGAAACCAAAAATTGCTAAGGAGGTTATGGATGTCATGCGCTCTTACCTCTCTGTTCCAGACCAGGCAGAGAAACAAGCGTAGAGTAGATAGAGTATGAAGAGTGGTTTGGGACTTGGAGGGAGATCCACAAGGCCAAAGCTTATAGCTGAGATTGGAATAACTTCTTGTCATCATGCAAGATGTGAATAAAGAGAAGGGATTGGTGTTTGATTTCAGTCAAGCTGCATTAAAGAATGTCATTTCCATGGGCTATAACAAGAAGACAAAGCTGAAGGCAAAGAAATAGCTTTTTATATGCGGAATGCACTCTGGAGAACCCAGTTTGAAACATACACACAAATGCAGAATGCAGTCTGGACAGCAATGCACTCTGGTTTGGATCAATTTTCTAAGGGCTCTAAAGGAGAGATAGCTTGTGATTATTTCCGCAAGATATATATGTCTTTGAATCCCGCACATGCAGCAACTCTAGTTGATGGAATGGTTTCCTCGTGTCACGAATGAGATGAATCATGACCATATAAAGCCGGTAAACAAAGGAGGAGATCAAAGTAGCTGTTTTATGAGACAGGAGTGATACCAAGAGACTGGAATTTTACACAAATCTTTCTAATTCCTTAGGTGCCAAATCCGAGTAAAATGTCTGATTTGAGGCCGATAAGCCTATGCTCAGTTGAATATAAGATAGAATCAAATCTCGTCTTGTCACGTGATTACATCTCGATTTTCATGTTATACGTCCTTGTTTTGAGTTCGGGATTGATTGTGTAAGGTTTGCGGAAGACGAAGCATGCTTTAGGTATTTCTGATTTCCTGCTTCATCGGAAGTCGAAGACGACGAGGACCTCTACTTCTTCAGTCTTCTCCAATCTTCAATCCATATTCGTTATCTCTCAGTCCCAACATCGACAACGAGTCGCTATTGCTTCTTCATCTTCAATTCTCTAGCTCGAGCATAAACCAAGGTAAGACTCTCTCTGCGTGTCTCCGTCATCATCTTCGTTGTTAATCTCCATTTTCTCTCATCAATTCTCTCTCTTTCTCTTGACTTCATCTTCGTTTCTCTCAGTGAATTTAATGTATTCGGTCCTAGTCTATGATGTGAAAGCAAACATGATTTTGTCAAATTCGTTTGTTTAAATATTCTTGATGAGGGGAAATCTAATATGTGGTTTTCGACTTTTGATTCCAAGTGTAATCGATGAAGCTGTTCATGGAGAAAGGTATGAAGAGATCACAAAGAAATCTATGGAAGAGATCGATCTGTATTTGTTTGTTTGTTTTGGATTAGCACAAGGATCTTCTCAACAATTTTATGTGGTTCATTTGATTTACAAAGGATAAAAGTTGCTCTTACAGTTAGTCTCGAGCACCAGCGTTTGTGGCTTTGGAAGTAAGTAGACTATACTTTGTATACGTGACTACCTAGGCAATAATTAATTTTATACTACTTTATTACATTTTGGATGTGAGAAATGATCTCTTATTTGTAAAACTTTGAAAAAGTCATAAGAGACTCTCATGCCACATGATTAATTCGATTTCATATTTGTTTTTTTTTTTTGTCAACGGTAAATTATATTGGGCCACAACTGGCCGGCCCAATAGCCAAATTCTTACATAATGTAGGCGGGGGGACTCAATCCCTGATTGTGCAAATGAGCTGCCTTATGTGGACTTACTGTCTACCATTAGGCTAAGAGCCATTTGCAATTCGATTTCATATTTAAAATAAAAACAAAACTAAATTATATTAAAATATTAATATTTTTATCTTGGGTTTTCACTATTGCATTGCAGATGTTCTTATTAGCTTGGGGCCTTTCTACATTAAGGCATGGCACTTATTCACTTTATATTGTAGCACTATTACAGTTTTTTTCTAGACGTGATGCTCTCATATTCCATATAATTGGGGGACAGCTAGAACGATTTGCAAAAGTACGTAACGATCTTTGGTAACCGTGAATGAGATGGTGAGTCAATTATATAGAATGTTTAAACTAGTTTTATGTTTATCTTATACTTCCTCCGTTTTATATTACTTGTCATTGTAGCTTAAATTTTTTGTTTAATTTTCGTTGTCATTTTCATTTTCCAATACATTTTTTAATATAATATGACTTCATTTGACCCTAATTAAATAAATAAATTATTAAATGGTTTGAAATTTTAATAGTTAATCAAAGGCATAATAAAACATTTGACTTTTTTCTTAATATGCATAAGATATTGTAAAATGACAACTAATATGAAACGGAGGGAGTATTATAGAAACGTATTTAATACTTATAGAATATTACTTTATTTCTTGTCAAATACTTCTGTCTGCTAGCATCCATCGCTAACATTGCTAAATAGATTAGCTTGTCATGCTATTCCTAGCAACTGCTGTAAGTGTTTCTTTGTCATAGAAAGAATTATGTGCCTTCAAATTTCTTAAATTTGCCTAAAGAGTTAGAAATAGGACTATTTCATTATTAGTGTGTGTTACCCTTACATCAGCAACCATTTCTATGATTGAAAGAATATTGTTGCCCTATGTGATATGTATATATGTACAAACATTAAATGTTGACTTCTAAAATGATTTCAATCTAACCTTGGGATATTCTGAATACTATGACGCTGCAGAGAAAGGAGCTTGTAGCTATTAATAGTCCGGGATCACTAGTGAAGAACTCATCAAGTGATATATATTTATAAAGACTCATGGTAAGAATTGTATGTGCATAGGAGCTTTATGTTTCTCAGTTCTCACTGTAGTTACCTTCTCACATATTCTTAAACTTGATGGTAAGATGTCTCTGAATACGGTTGTATTAACCATAAGTGTTAAAATCTCAGTTTAGCTGCTATAAGCGTGATCATAGATATCTTAAGGAGGTTTGCATTACATAATTCTTATGGCTCTTATCTAATGACTTTATGATCTCTGTAATAGGTGAATTGTGTCAGATGCTTTGCATGGTTTTTGTCTAAGGAGTTGGTGTTGTTGATAAGAATGATCAAATTGCTCGTGTTCATGCTGTAACGTCTCTTGCTTATTGGAATATTAATTATACAGAAAACATATACTCTGATTGTATTGTCTTCTGACTTCCAAGTATTGAATTTCCCTTTCCTCTTTTTTACTGAAGATACCATAACCACTTGTGGATAGGCTGAGGAAGATGCAACATCTCTGAGAGCAGAGCTTAATTCAATGAAACGGCAAGCAATGTGTACTTGGAGTTTCCCAGACCAACTACAAGTATTAGAAAAGGAGATGGCTGACCTAAAAGTAGAATTGCAGGTTAAAATGCAAACCTAAGACTAGTATGTTCCCTTGACAGTTCTTGTTTCTATGATTATAATGCTCTTTAACATACACATAAAGAATTGATGTTGAGGCAGTAAGAACAACATCGCTTAGCTGAAGAACAAACTCGAGCTGCTTCTCAAATGTCCAAAAATAAGAACTCGAGCAGATAATTTGTCTTTGTTTCTGGTTCTCTGGTTCTCTGGTTTTGATATGATATTCTTTGTTTTTATATATACTAGACATTCTTTGGTTGTGATTTCTGGTTTGCAGAGCGGCAAGTGATCATGAGAAAAAAAATACACTGAAAATAACAAGCTTGGTTAAAGATGTTGTAGTTTGGAGGCCTTGTAAGCTATTGTGTAATGTTGTGTAGTTTGTTTTCTTAATGACAATGGATTTAGGAATGTATAGATTGGATTGAATTATGAAGGTACTCGTAGTATTTTGGATGTGAAGGGATGTATGGATTGGTGTCTTTTGGATGTTAAATACCTATAAATTGGATTAAAATTGTCTTGTCTATGTTTAGTGCATTTCAGAGTGTATTTCAGATTCATTATGCAAAAAAAAATAGCATCAAAGAATCGCAAATAGCGTACCTGAAATATTAGCATACTTACGAACTTGTAGCTCGTAATTAGTGTAACTGTTCCTTTAATTAAAGATGGAAATATATCATTACAATAATGAAATAATGCAGTAATGTCGCGTAAAAGTAAAGTTACAAAACATATTTTAAAACAGTGAAATGATGCTATAGTATATTTAGTAGCGTATAAAAGGTGTAATAAATGTGGTATATATTACGTATAGCAGTGTTTATCCAGAGTTAACAATGTCCATATTTCTTGTAATGTGGGTTGTATATGGGTGTTGAACAAGGAGGAACATGTAAGTTCCTAGGCTTCCCAGAATGTCTTAGTGGCTCCAAAGAGAAGTGTTGGCATACATTACGGACATATTAGAATTGAGATTGAGTGGATGGTACGCCAAAACTTTGTCGCTTGGTGGGAATGAAATTATGCTTAAATACATTGCTATGACACTCCCGCTGTTTGCAATGTCTTGTTTTTGTCTTACTAACCATCAATGCAAGAAGTTAACAAGTGGAATGTCAAATTTTTGGTGGAATAACCATAAGGGTAAGAAGTAAGTTCATTGGGTCTCATGGAAAGAAATATGTAAACCAAAAGATAACAGTGGTTTAGGGTTCTGGGATGTTACTCATTTTAATGAAGCTTTTCTTGTCAAGCAGTCTTGGAGAATACTTACTGAGCCACACTCCTTACTATCAAGATTGTATCAGCACCAATATTTTCCACAAAAAGGTTTCTTATCCGAAAGATTACCCTTCGTATCAATCATATTTAGACCGTTTCTCAATCTTCAACAGAGATTTAGCTTCTGTACTAAAATTCTGGCATCATATCACATTAATAAAGTAGCTCGGAGAATTGCATAGGCCACAAAGCGTCACGCGTGAAGGACGTCTCACCTCATATGTTGCAAGGGCCGCTCCTAGATGGCTTTCGTACTCCCCTGGAGGAGAACCGGTGCTAATTAGTCCTATGACAACTTCCTTATCTTACAAGTGTTCCTGCTTTTTCCACATATTTTTAGGAGCCTTTTATGCTATGTTTTCATATCATAGCTAGCTCTTTTGTTCATCATTTACTCTGTTTTCTAAACTCTTTTTTACGGTATTAATCAATGCTCGAGGACAAATATATATATAAGGTTAATTACTAAACTAGTTTAGTTGTTTTATTATTTATATAGTCAGAAAAGATCAAAATTACTAATATAAGTTTCAAGGTTGTATAATACTATTTTGTCTTTATTTCTTTTGAAAATAAAAAAATTATTACAAAAGTACCATTAATGAATCATTCAACGTCAACAAAGATAAAACTTACGAGATACTCTAATATATTGTAGGTTTACTCATCTCGTGTTGTAGGTTTTCAGCTTCATCTTTATCGACTTACTTTTCCTTTTACGTAGGTTTATATAGCATTTTATGCCGATTTAATATTTCTTTGTTGTAGGTTTACATCTCAAGGTTTGTAGGTTTACAGATCTATTTTCTCGACTAATCTCTCATGTTTTGTAGTTTTCTTTTGTGTACACTGTGAAGTTAAAGTTTGGTCGTTGTAGGTTTCCGAGGCCTTCATTTTAGGTTTATATTACATTTATCTTTTAGAACTCGTAATACATTCGTTTTGTAAGTTTGTTTTCGCCTTCATTGTCGATTTTTTTATCCTTCTTTGTAGGTTTGTTTTTCATTTGTTGCAGGTTTATTGTTTCAAGATATCCCTTCTTTATTGTAAGTTTATCTCTCAAACATTGTATGTTTATTATTTCTTCTTTCTCCACTTAGTTTTCCTGTTTTGTAGGTTTATATTTGTGCATTGTATATTTAAAGATTCTTTGTTGTAGATTCTTAAATTTTTTATTGTAGGTTTATTTTTTATTTGTCATCTTATAAAATCTTATGGGTGAAAAATTTTAGGAGTGGATGAAGAAATAGCGCATGAAAAATCCTAAAAGTTATTGTGTAATTATTTTATGTGGATAAATCGTGATTCTTTGATGTGGATAAATCTCATGAGTGCAAAATCTTAAACATTATTGTATGGTTTGGTAAATGTTGTAATGGTCATATTAACATAATTTTATGCTTAGGTAAACGTTGTATGTTTTTTAAAACTAAAACTTGTAAAACAACCCTACAAAACTTGTACGATAAACCTACATACAATACTAAGATAACAAACCTACATGCGAAAACGATAAACCTACAAGAAATGAAAAAGAAACCTACAAGAGCTGATAGATAAACCCACATAAACTTTCGGATAGAACATCATACTCGAATAGCCTCAACTTATCACCATTATTGAGATCATTAATGCATCCTTTTCACTTTATCCAAAGGAGCTCCATGTACTTTGAAAAAAGCTCATTTCATTGGTTCAGTCGTTGTATCAAACACTTGGTGTGATAAATTTAAACGAAACCTCCTTAAACCCTAAATTACCTTAAATCCTTCAAAATCAGAAAACAAACCAACTTATTTCAGATTTGAACAGAAAAACTACAGATTTACTAAAAAAGCAACAAAATTTTATAAAACTGAGTTACCTTTTAGGCCTTAAACGCATGTAAATCAATGCGACTGTGAGAATCAATCACTAAAAGAACCAAATGACGGATCTTGATACAAAAAGTTTTAACCTATAATCTTACTACTAGTGCACAACAATCGAAATAATATTAAATGATCAAATCCACAAGGACTAAGTGTTGCACTATCAATCTTTGGAACGAACTTAAGCTATGAAGTAATTAAATGGTTGTTGTGATTTAAATAAATAAGAAATGTAAATAAACGATGTAAAATCAGGTAAGTAAATACAAACATCAAGTTCATGGCAATTCTCAGGAAATCAAGATCCTAAGCTATGTCAATATTCATGGAACAATGAACAAATAGTTCATGAACACAAAACAAATGTGTACAAAATTCACTGTCGTGGCATCAACTTTTATACCTAGCAACCTAGAATTCTAATATGTCGTTTGAACCTAGATTTTTAAATACGCATTAAACTTCAAGTCCAATAAATTCAAATCCGCTTTAATATCATCTTTTGATTAAGGACATAACCTTATTTAGACCTAACTGATTGATTCCTGAAATTCTTCTCAAAAGTGGAGAATACAACTGAATCTCTTGCTTGAAGCTTGCAAAATATCTAAAAATTTCTAAAACTCAATAATGAAAAGTGTGGTTTTAAAAAGTGACAAACCCTAGTTTTAATATTTCAAAAATTGTTTTGATCAAACTCAAATCAAACGAGACATAACTAAGCTTAAAATCCTAGTTTTTCCGCATAAGCAGTCTGGAAGATCGGTCCTAAGATTTTGTCGTCGACTTTTTTGACTTCAGACTGATTGGTCTTGACTATCTGGTCGATCTTTCAAACTCAACTTTTTTTATGGAGGTTGGACCGACTGTTTTTGTACTGATTTGAGCAGTCTTTTGGTCCATGAAGA
>JAKUCM010000646.1:0-45463 GCA_023374145.1 Lepidium sativum | reverse complement strand
GAGAGAGAGAGAACGAGGTACAACATTATTATCAACATAGCTCGAGGGTTTCTTTATCTTCATGAAAATTCTTGTCTCGGGATCATTCACCGTGACTTGAAACCTGTTAAACATTCTGTTAGATTATAAGATGAACCCTAAGATTTCAAATTTTGGGATGGGGAGACTGCTTGATTCAGATGATAAGACACGAGGTGTAACAACAAGCAGAATCATGGGAACCTAGTGAGTTCTCAAATATAACGTAGTGACCATTTAAACACACGTGTTTTGACCTCAACATGCTCTGTTGCAGCGAGTACATGACGCCATAATACATAGTGCACGGACTGTTGTCAGTTAAAACAGATAATTACAATTTTGGAATAATGGTTCTTGAGATCATATTTGGCCGAAAGAACAATAGATTTCAACCAAACGGTCTATCTTATCAACTTGAATCACTCAACTTTAACTAACACTCAAATTATTACTGATTTTGGTTTAGGCTAGGATAAATTGGCGTGAATGATCGAGCATTGGACATTGTAGATTCAGTGATTAAAAGGAATGTTTCAAGAAACGAGATAATAAAATGCATCAACATTGGACTCTTATGTGTTCAATAGAGTGTAGCGAAAAGACTAAACATGATTTATGTTGTTCCTTAGCTCACCAGTAACTCTGTGACTCTTCCGGTTCAATCAACACCTGCGTTTGTAGCCCACGACGATTCTAGTGAAGCTTCTCGAGTTTCACAGGTCATGGTTTCAATCACTGAACCTGAGCCACGTTGAAGATTGGTTTATATCATGAAATTTTCGATTTTTCTTTTTCATAAATTCTGTTTTATGTTATGAGCATGTAGATATAATTGTAGAATCCAAGCAATGTATAACAAGAATAACTTTCTTATTAACTTAAGGAAAATATCTCAAAGCCTTAATCCCAAAATTTCTAAGTTGTGTCACAAACTTAACACATCCTTATATAGGGAAATATAACTCAAAACCCTACTATTGATAACTCCAAAAGATATATTTAGATTCTCCTAAATATCATAAACTTAATCTTTAAGTTATTATAAGCTTACAACAACATTCTCCCCCTTAAGCTTGTAAATGTTTTCACTCATGTCTTCAACGCCAATCAAGCTCCTCATCTCCTTGAACTTTACTCTTCTGCAAGCTTTGGTCAAGATATCCGCCTTTTGCTCAGTACCCGGGACATAACACTTACTTGTCCATTATCAACACACTCACGGACGAAACGGAATCTGGTGTGAACGTGTTTACTGCGTCCATGAAACACGAGATTCTTCGTAAGAGCTATTGCTAACTTTTTATCAATTTGAATCATCACTTTCTCGCATCTTTGTCCGGTTATCTCACCAAGAAGTTCTTGAAACCGTATAGCTTGTTTGGCAGCTTCGGTGGCAGCCATAAACTCGGCTTCACATGAAGATAAGGCTACAATCTCTTGCTTTTGAGAGCACCAAGTGATTGGTGACTCACCGAGATAGAAGATAAGACCCATAGTACTTTCCTGTCATCAAAGTCCACATTGTACGAGCTATCGATGTAACCCAAGATACTAACTATGTTAGTACGCTTGAAGAATCCATACGAGTATGTACCTCGCAAATATCGGAGGACTTTTTTCAGTCCACTCCCATGTGATTCCTTTGGCTGCTGCATATACTTGCTTAAAACCCCAACACTATACGATAGGTGAGGACGTGTGTGCAGAAAATACCGGGGACAACATATGCTTCTACGGTATTCTCCTCCCTCAATGTCTTTCTCATCAAGTGACTTTTCTCAAGTTCATGTCCATAGGTACATGGGTCGAATTGCAATCCTCCATACCCGTTTCTTCAAGGATCTTTCGGGCATATCTCTCTTGCTTCAACACTATACCAGATTCCAATTGTCTTACCTCAATTCCAAGATAGTACGTAAGTAATCCAAGATCATTCATCTCGAATTTAGTGGTCATCTCCTCCTTAAATTCGAGTATCAATCTCAAAGAAGAGCCGGTAACAAGCAAATCATCTACATAGACAGCCACAGCAAGGAGTTCTTCTTTCTCCTTCTTCCAATATGGTTCCTTGGAACACCTTTGAAACCTCATCTCTAGATGAGTCGTATTCAGTTTTGTATTCCACGCTCTAGGTGCTTGCTATAACCCATAGAGAGCTTTGTTTAGTTTATAAACCTTGCTCTCACTCCCTTGTAACACAAAACCTTTTAGTTGACTAATGTACACCTCTTCCTTCAAATCCCCATTCAGAAACGTTGTCTTAACATCCAAATGATGTATCTTCCACTCATAAAAAGCCGAATGACTAATGATGAATCTGATTGTTTCTATACGAGTCATGGGTGCGAAGACTTCATCATAATCAATACCATTCTTTTGAACATAACCTTTCGCAACCAATCTTACTTTATGTTTGTTAATACTCCCATCAGCATTTCGCTTTAGCTTAAAAACCCACTTCAAGCCAATCACATGAACTCCCTTTGGTGGATCAACTAGGTTCCACGTTTTATTTCTTTCAATAGACGAAATCTCGTCCTTACATGCACTTATCCAAACATCTAGTTTTTCAGCCTCGGCGAAACTCCAAGGTTCTTTGTTTATTGTCAATAAGAGCCGATCAAAGTCTCCATCTCTTGTGACATAGTCATCAAGATATTGTGGCTCAAACCTAACTCTTGTAGACCTCCTTACCATCGGATTCTCTTCATCTATGTTTCAGATTCCTAGTCACATACTCATCTACCTTAGGTTCGCTAATTCGGGTTCCACTAGTATTGGAATCAACTGTGGGTTCTTGCTCAAGTAATTCAATCCCTCGGTTCCCAAAAACTCCCACATTAACTGAAAAATTCGAAGAGCTTCCATGGTCACATTCTTCACTTACCTCCTTCCAATCCCATCCTTTGTTTTCATCAAATTTCACGTCACGCCTCATTACGATCCTCTTGTTTGAAGGATCAAGTAGTCGGTATGCCTTTGAGCCTGACTCAGTTCCAAGATAAACCAAAATCTTCGATCTATCGTCTAGCTTTTTCCTTCCCACTGTTTCAGTTCTTGCAAAGCTAAGACACCCAAAAACCCTTAAGTAATTCAGATTCGGTCTTCTTCCCTTAAGTGCTTCATACGGAGTTTTGTTTACCAAAGACCTTGTTGCAATTCTATTGATCAAATAGGTGGAATGTCTCACACCTTCGGCCCACAGATAGCTTGGTAATCTAATATGTTTCAACATGCTTCTCGTCATTCCCAAGAGTGTTCTGTTTCGTCTTTCGACCACTCCATTCTGTTGGGGTTGGTAAGGGGTTGTCAAGTGTCTCTTGATTCCATGCTTATCACAGTAGGTTAGAAATTCATTTGATGTAAACTCTCCACCTCTATCAGTCCTAAATGTCTTGATCATAGCATTGTTCTCCCGTTCCACAAGTGTTTTAAAGTTTTTGAACTTTTCAAACACTTCACTCTTTTCCTGCAAAAGAATCGTCCACATATACCGAGAGAAATCATCTATAACCACGAAGATATACCTCTTTTGTGCCGGTGTTGAAGGTGTGATTGGTCCACAAAGATCACTGTGAATTAATTCAAGAATTTGCGTGGCTCTATACACGACTGTTTGTGGAAACGAGTGTCTCGTTTGCTTGCCAAGCAAACACGACATACATACATGTCTATCGATCTTGATATTAGGAACACCCGTTACTAATTCCTTGTGTATCATCAACTTCATTGTCTCCGAATTAACATGGCCTAGACGTGCATGCCAAAGAGAAGATTCACGTGTGGAGGTTAATTGCAAACATTCAATACTTTCAACTTTTAACAACACCTTATACAACTGATTCCAAGATCGCTTTGTTCCAACCAACAGCTTACTAAACCGATCATAGAGCCTTAGATCGTCTTTAACCATTCTAATTTCACATCATGCCTCAGTAGCTTGACCCAAACTCAAGATGTTACTCTTCAAGTCAGGAATATAGTACACACTGTGAAGCTCTTTTCTTTCGCCATTCTCAAAAACGAATTGTATTGAACCCTTTTCTTTAATATCAATCCTCGAATCATTTCCAAACCTGACCTTTCCCGCAACACTCTCATCAAGATCATAAAAGAAGCCTTTTTCACCACTCATGTGGTTAGACGCCCCATTGTCAAGGTACTAGCTGTGATTCGGTTCTTGATTAGTCTCAAAACTACTCGGGATCACTTTATCCTCTTGGAGGAAAACTACCTCATTCATCATCAACTAATCTGCGGATTAAGTGTCCTCCTCCTTTTCTCCGTAGCCTCTTGTAACTTAAGTAACATATTGGGACAGTCTTAGGCGTAATGTCCATGTTTATCACACCTATAGCACGTGATGTGAGAGATATCGTAATCCCTATCCGTGTCTCTTTGTTGGTACCATGATCGACCGTATCCTCTTCCTCTTGAAGAGCGGCCTCGTCCTCTTCCTATATGGCCTCCGCTATTACCTTGGGATTGGTTCCGTCTCTTGCTCCTCATCTTCCTCACTAATTCTCTCCTCGTATGCCTTTATGCGACCTACAATTACCTCGAAGTTTGTCTTATTGAGATCTAACACTTGCTCGAGAGAAGCTATGATGTGTATATACTTCCTTCAAGGAAGACTTGACAAAAACTTCTTGGCAATCTTAGGTTCTTCCAATTCCTTTCCCAAGGCAGCAGATTTTGTTGTTATCGCCGATAACTTACCTACCAAATCATCAATTTTGTTGCTTTCTTTCATCTTTAAGCAATCAAATTCAGCCATGAGATTTTGCAATCTCGCATCATTAAGCCTATCGGCTCCAATATGTCGAGACTTGATGGTTTCCCATACTTCCTTGCTAGTTTCCAAATCTTCAACCTGTAGAATAAGAGATTCTGGAATTGATTGAAATATCAAGGCCAAAGCCATATCATTCTTTGTCTCATTGATGTTCCCCTTTTCTATTGCTTCTCATGACTTATGAACCTTGAGCAACACCTTCATCCCCATACACCACACGGTATAGTTACTCGAATTCAACATGGGACACTTAATGGAGAACGTACTTACTCCTTCCTTCGTCCTCATTACCTTTTCCTCATCGTCTATATTAGGGGCTGTGATGATGTCTCCTCCGGCCATTGGATCTTTTTCCTAAATCTCTGATACCACCTGGTAGAATCCAAACAATGTATAACAAGAATAATTCTCTTATTAACTGAAGAAAAATATCTCAAAGCCTTAATTCCAAAATCTCTAAGTTGTGTCACAAACTTAACACATCCTTATATAGAGAAAAATAACTCAAAATCCTACTATTGATAACTCCAAAATATCATAAACTTAATATTTAAGTTATTACGACCTTACAACAACAATAATAACTCAAAAAATAGATTTGGGTTCTGGTATCTAAGCCAAGGGAACCAATGAAATTACATTAAACCGAAATTAAAGCAGACAACTTTGGGTTCGACAAGTGCATGAGTGAGGTTCGGTTAGAGCTGAGTCAGTCTCTTTGTCGCGACGAGATGGATAAGGCTATCTGAAAGACTGTTCAAAGCCACTTGTTAGGTCCAAGCTGAAGACACATGGAAAACTCGTGCAAATATTAGAAGACACGTGGCGCTATTCCTTGTCCAGAAAACTCCAAAGAAAAAGAGTGTCAAGTGTCAACATATGGGCAGGGAAGTGTGAAACGTGAAGCAACCCCTTTTAAACAGAAGAAAAACAAACCCAATACGTATCGAAGAACCCTAAATTCCAGGAACTAAACAGATCTCAAAAGGAAAATTCTTTTTAAAGCTTCAAGCAAAAGAAAAAGCTCAAAATTGGGGCTTCTTTCTTAAATTTACAAGCTTCGGATTGTCGTTTCAGTGTACGAACACGCAAGATATCGCCTATCATTACGAAAGGGTGTCTCTTTTATATTTAGGACTGCTTTTTTATTCTGTCCTAATTCTGAAAAAGTGAAGCTTGATTTGGTTTGAAGAGAGCAGCGATGTGTAGTTTGTCGGTGAATCTATTGCTACCAATAAAGCTGAAACCAGCTTATTCAGAGAAATGGAGTAATAGTAGCAGCTCACTCTCCTTTGCCAATAGAAGACTCAAGAGGAAGAATCAATTGTTTGTACCCGTAAGTATCTTAAAAAGCAAAATCGAAATCATATTAAGAGGATTTTGTTTTTGCGCATCTCTTGTGTTCCTTAGGAACATTATGTGTGATTTAGCTGATCTAGTATTCCTACAATATCTATCTTTAGCTATGTAATTTCAATTCTTCATGGGTTTTACCTTTATAGGATTCCAAAATTTCTGTTTCAAAAACTAGATTTGTTTGCTCAGTTATGGATGTCTCTTGTCTAAATCGAAGGAGACTAACTCTCCTTTTTCTCTGGATTTGGTGCAGGTTGTAAGGTTATTTGGACCAGCAGTTTTCGAATCATCCAAATTGAAAGTATTGTTTCTAGGAGTTGATGAGAAGAAGCATCCATCAACGCTTCCAAGAACTTACACGCTCACTCACAGTGACATTACTGCTAAATTAACATTAGCTATTTCTCACTCCATAAATAATTCTCAGGTAGGATACCTCTCTCTGCTTTTGTTTGTAAGGTTAGAAGATTTGTGTGCCTATATCAATGAGTGTCTTACGTTTTTTACCTTGCTATTGAGGAACATAAGAAATGCTTTTATGGTTTTAGCAATTAAGACGCTGGTTTGTTTAACTGTTGTATATAGTTGCAAGGATGGGCAAATAGGATATATCGAGACGAAGTGGTAGCAGAATGGAAGAAAGTAAAAGGGCAAATGTCACTTCACGTTCACTGTCACATTAGCGGTGGCCATTTACTCTTAGATCTCTTTGCAAAGCTTCGATACTACATTTTCAGCAAAGAACTCCCAGTAGTAAGTTTCTAAAGTCGTAAAGAAACTTATTTTATTGGTTTCTTCATGTAAACAAATGGTAATTGTTTTGATATCTAATTTAGGTGTTGAAGGCATTTGTGCATGGAGATGGGAACTTGTTGAACAGTTACCCTGAGTTACAAGAAGCTCCTGTTTGGGTTTATTTCCATTCTAATGTTAATGAGTTCAACAGAGTTGAGTGTTGGGGTCCTCTTTGGGAAGCTACTTCACATGATGGTCACAGGGCTGAGACTCTCCCGGAGATTCGGTGTGCGGATGACTGCAGTTGTTGTTTTCCAACTGTTAGCTCAATCCCGTGGTCTCATAGTCTTAGTAATGAAGGCGTTAGTGGTTACTCCGAGTCTCAGACTGATGGACTTGCTACCCCTAATCCGGAGAAACTCTAGTGATTTGAATATAAAATTACAAGCTTTTCTTTTGGTCTCTGATAATTTGTAAAGTCAAATGGAAATGGAAGATCTTTCCAATTGGTGGATCTGATATTGGTTTGGTTTGCTGTGTATCTAAGTGGTATAGGAAAATAACGATTGTTTGTAGGTTAAAGATAGTATATAATTAAGTTAAAATGTTTGCTATTTTGTGGCTGCTCTCAAGTCTTGACAATACCATAGGCATAGTGGTATCTCTCATCCACAAGATCTAAAATTGGGCACAACATAGTGAGAATTAGATTTGGAAATTATCGTGATTCATCACCCAATTGACCAAAAGAAAGACGTAAAATTAGGACACAAATCGACGGCAAAACACGTGAGAAACTAAAGAGAAACGTGAAGGTAAAGAGATGGCAAAAGACTTGTCTTGGTTTACAAAGCGTATCAGCCACTTCTTGCTTCTAATGATTCCAAATAATTTTTTTGGCATTTATTTGGTCTCTTTCTTCATTTTTAAACCAAATAAAGATGACTTTGTTCGTCTGACCCCACACTTATTTAATTTACGACCAAATTCGGAAACAGATAGCCAGACAGAACAAGTAATGTATTGAGATCGGCAACGACTTATTGCATTATTATGGCTCATTATAACATGTTGTGTCCGTAAGTAAACTAAATACAAGAAACTCTATATGAAATATAAAGAAGAATTGAATAAAGATATACACTTTTGGAAAATTTTGAGAGAAAATATTGTTGTGCAACTTGACGAACCCAGATATAGAATGTATATCAAAAGGGTTAGATCTTTTTGCATCCGTGTGAAGAAAGAATTTAATGACTCTCCCGCGTGAAAATGTTGGTTGAGAAGACCAACCAAAGCTGTTGCTGTTGAAGAAATGAAGAAACTTGTAACTTTGTGTGTGTGTTTGAAAGATACTTTCACCGAATTGTTGTTCTACCAAAGAAAGACGACCCAATTTCACTATCCGTGTTCTGCAAATAGAGCCAATAACATTGAGTCATTTCCTCTGAAAGTTCCAGTTTTGGGACCATTGATGACAGAAGTAAATTAAGTTGATTTCTTTACCTGAGATTTTGGGGAAGGGAACACATTCCAGAACCTTAAGGTCTCATCTCCTGCTCCGGTTACTATCGTCTGTCCATCGGGTGAAACCGCAAGGTACAAAACCCGGTATGTGTGACCCGTCAGAGTTGCAATCTGAACAAACGAATATACACGGGTTAGATAACCGTCAATTCTTGTTGATGGAGAGTAATATATGATCTGACAGATTTCATACTTTGGACATGGTTGGGTACTTCCAGACAATGATTTGGTTTTGAGAGTATCCGTGCGTGCTAACTAGCTCGTTTACGTTCTTAGACCAGGCTAGATTGCATACCTGTAATGTGCAAGAACAAAGACAGTTATTTAACTATGGAATGTTGGCTCTGCTTCATGTCAAGGCTAAGAAATTTACCTGACTGCAAGTATCTATGGAACTTAAATGAGTATTTGTTGTTGTATTCCAAAAACGTATGCATCTATCAGCTGTCCCACCACCAGAAGCAAGAAGTCCATGAACATGAGGAGACCAAGCTATTGCTTTAACCGCTGCAGTGTGTTCACTATATTTCAAAACCGGTTGTGTTGAATGTTGGTTCCATACAAAAAGCTGCAAACAATTGTAAAACCATTTAGCCATGTTGGAATAAGAAAGAAGATTGTTTAGTAACTGCAAATAAAGAAACTAATAATACATACCCGATTGTCATTTCCACCAGATGCTAACTCTCTGTTGTCATAAGACCACTTGAGTCCGCATACCTCAGATTTGTGACCTGTCAGTTTACTGACATGATCTTCTTGACACCTTATGTCTCTCTGAAGGATACTCTTGTCTCTGCTACCAGATGACAGAACCGATGAACCCCATGCCAGGGCTCCAACTCTTAGACGATGACCTTCCATTGTTCTTGTTCTCTTGCAACGAGATGCATCCCATATCTACACCAAAACACAATTTAAGTCAATTTTTTGAAAGAACATCATTAACACCTCTTTATATCCTAAGCAATACAGTAAAATGAAAATTCCGCCATACTTTCCATCTTAACCACGAAGAATTTAACTTCACTTAAGGCAGTGTTCAAATACCAACAAACCCTTGATAATTCATTTATTCAAGCATATCTTCTCAATAAAGAAACATATCTTTGTAGTAGTCCCCCGATATTGTACCACTAATGATCAAATTCCAGTTAATAAATATGATAGAATCTTATTGTAACTGTAGTAATTACTTTACAATATTACTATTACTTCCAGATACAGAAAGTTGTAATATAATGAAAATTTATACTCAGAAAAGGTAAGTGACATCTAACCTGTACTTTCCCGGTACTAGTTCCAACAGCCAGATGAGTTCCACGTAACGCCCAACCCACAGAGCAAACGCTATCATCCGCCCCTAGATCACATAACTTTGTTACCTGTTGAATTTCAAAGGAAGAGATTAACATAGATATCATTTGAAACTGCCCTGAAAACAGACATAATTTTAAAAGTTTAATATTTGTGCCAAAATAAACTCACTTTGCTGCTACAAGCGTTCCACAGATACACACAGTTCCCTAGTCCCACCGCAAGAACATTTTGTGCGGACCAATCCACGAGATTTAAATAAAAATCATCTTGCAAGGCCGGTGCATCCAGTACCTTAACAACACAAAGAAGTCTCTGTTATCATCTGTAGCACATTAACCACACACAAAGTATTCTTACATAATAAAAAGATCAAGCTCCACACGAAGAACTATCAACATGACAGTAAACAGCAAGCATTCATCAATATGGCTTGATCTAGATCAAACAACACTCGGAAAGACTACATAACCTCAGACTCGAATTCTAGATTATCAGAGAACCAAAACACTACCAAGATCATAAATGTTTGCATAAACGAAACATAAGATCAAGAGTCAACGAGATCAAGCATCTAAAAAGTCCCTAAAACCCCAAATCTGCAGACATTACACAAAAAGCCATCAAAACAACAATCAGGTTACGCAGAACGCACAATCTACTCAAAACACACAAGATCTGATCCAGATTCGATGATCAAAACTCCAAAATCTACACAAATCACAAATTATATGATTAGTAATCAACAATGCGTCATCGCGAGAATCGGAATTCGGATAAAAGACACCAAACCTTATACGGCGATCGTGTCACCTTCCTGGGAGCTTTGACCGGACTATGAGTAACACCAGGAACTTCATCAGCTCCAAAAGGCGAAAATGAATTGAAAGAGCGATGCGTCTCCGACTTAAACCTGAAAATATTACGCGATGAAGAGAACCCAGTAATATCCCTTTTCTCCGGAGTCTCGGGACCAAACATCGCGGCACGCAATAGAGTCGCGTAAGAGCCAGCTCCATCTTCCTTCCCATCTTTACTCGGCGAAGGAGACAGATCGAAGAGTGCGAAATTGGATCCGGATCTACTGGGGATAAATCTATCAGAGTATATAGACCTCGATGGAGATTGAGATTGATTAGCATTGATTAATCGATTGATTCGTGAGTCAAGTGAAACCATCGGAGTATTCATCGACGGTGATAGATTTAGATAAGATGAATAATTCGCCGTCGTCGTCACATTGCTTGCTGTAGGATCTTCTTCATCCATGGTTTTGACTATTTTCCTTTTTATTTTTATTTTCTTCTTTTTTGGTTTCTCTTTGTATCTTCTCTTTCTCCTTTGTCCAGATTTTAACAAAGGCTCAAACTCAACCTCTTTGTCCTTTTATTTAATTTTTAATCATTTTTTATTTTTTTACTTTTTTCCCATTTCCTTTTTCCTTCCCGGCAAATCTAAGGGAAACAGAAAACGACACATGTGAAGTTATGCGGTTTTGAGCGGTGTGATCAGCTAAGGACCGTGAGGTTTAAGCTTCTATTACTTTCACATTTACTTAATAAAATATCATTATTGGGCTTCATATGGGCCCAAGTAGTAATTATTATCTTTTACCGAAAAGCAGTTAAAATATCTCTACTCAGGCGTTGACATATAAAATTATATTACTTGATTAATTCTTGTAGATCTATACCAAATCAAGCCAAAATATGCTCATTTAAAACATTAAATTTAGATCAAACATGCTCATTTAAAATATTTAATTAAGATCTGCATGAGTTTATATTGTTTTTAAATTTCGTGTCTAACAAGATTGTCATATAATGCAAATCAGAAATTTAAATCCTTATGATATATACTAGTATATATATATTACTTATACAGTTGTATGAAATTAATTTAAATAAAATTTAATATTTTTTACTAAACTAAAGACATGATAAAAAAAAAGGAACAAACAAACCAAAATCTGACTATAATGAGTGAATATTGCTTGCAAGTTGCAGTCAAGGTGGTGATTTGTTTATAGTTATGTAATCTGAATTAACAATATAATGCTAATTTCTAAAGAAGAAGATGCTTGATGATGTGTATAAGTGAAATTTCATTAACTTTTTCATTGTACTATAAATTAAAGAACTTTACAGTGAAGTTGGGTCTATGACTACCTAAAAGTTTTTGAATTGCATAATTTAACCAAACATCATTTATAATTAATATACAATATAATTTTAATTAATTAATGCTTTGATTACTCAATAAAAAAAATCTACGGAATGAACTTTAAACTACATATCGAATTTTGTATTGATCTATTTATTGATAAAAAAATAATTTAAGAATTTTTGTCGTCTCAAAATTAAAAATTAAAATCAATTAATATATATATATATAAACTAATACTTATATACTTCACTAAAACATATAGATTCATAATATACTTTCATTCCAATATTATCAATTAATAGATGTTTTACCATGTATTTTACGGAAAAAAATGTTCCTTTTACATATAAAGTATTCACTTTTGCAAAGGTAAAAAGAAAATAGAATAATATAGCCGTTTAAAACATATGGGATAAATAAAAAATTGAAATTCAGTTTGATGCCATTGAAACTATTATGTAAATATATTATATGTTAAGAAACTTAATTGACAAGGATTATAAAACAGAAAAGAAATGATAATTACGATTAGTTATGCAAATGAGTGTTTTTGTACCTATTATCATCGGCAATTCTAGGAAGAGTTCTAGTTCCAGGAGCAGTAGGAGCTCTAACATGACCCACCATTGAAACCTGAAGGGCTTCTTCTTCATAAGCTCGTCTCTCCATTTCTTCCCTCATTGCTTTCTTCTTCACTTTCACCAACATAGCTAGTACCAACATCCCCAATAGAATTGCTCCAATCCCTGACCCAATCACACTCCCCACCGCCACTTTCCACCGGCTCAACTTTCCTCCTCCTCCTCCATTCACCTCCGTCGATGACGTCACCATTCCACCACTGTCCTTATCTCTTTGCGGCGGAGAAGCTTCTCTCGTCACTAGACCATAGTGTCCTTGTCTTGTTCCTTTACACACATACGGAGAAACTTGTTCACTTAACGTTGTGCTACCGTTGCTTGCAAAACACGCACACAACACTGACGAGTTCTTCTTCGTTTTAGGGCTAGGGTTATCATGTAACGTGATATTCAAGAAATCGATCAAAATTGGATTTTGATCTGTCCCCGTAACGTTAATCTCGTAAGGGTTTGCAGCCACACCGTCAGGGTTAGCATTGTAAGCTAATAAACCGAGAACCGGTGACACAAGCTGGTAATTGTAACCGGTTAATTTAAACCCTGTAGAGTAGATTGAAGACCAATTTGTACCAAGGTTTTGTCTAATCAACATGACTCTCTCAGGGCATGGTTCCACTGTGACGCCTGTAGCGATGTGAAACTCTCCGATTTTTGCACCATATCTTCTCAAACTCCCACACCTTAACTTGACTGTATCAATGTCAATACCAGAGAAATTAGAAGGGAGATGAATTCTCTGAGAAATGCCTGTGTTGAGATTGAGCTTAAAGTTTCTAATGGTGTAATCTCTGATAATGAGATCTAGGACATGTGTAGATTGAATCGATTGAGACACAGATTGGTGAGATGATAAAAGAAGTATGATGATGATAAAGACCTGTGATGTACAAAAACAGAATGATTCCATGAGAGGATCCAAAGAGATTCTAGGGTTAGCAGAGGAAGTGAAGAAGAGGAAAGAAAGAGAGAGAAAGAAGAACATTAAGATTGTGTTCCACTTTGTGAACAGACATTATAAACACTTAACACTTCATTTGGTAGATTCCTCTTTATACCTTTTTCAGAAGACATATATGACCGTTCAAACGAAGAATTTGAAAAGCTTAATAATTTAAGTATGAAAGCAACTGATAGGTTTAGTGGAGAGAAAATTGGATCAATGATGATAGAGGCATGGGAAGATGAAGATCATGATTACACTTGTATGTCTTAATTTTGTAATTCAAGAAATAATAATTTAGTTTTATACCAAAAAAGAGAGACATTGGCGTGCTTATGTTTGTGTGACTTTTCTTCTTTTGCGTTATGTTTTTTAGACCTTTTTGTGTCTCCATTCATTATAAGTTGTTGACTTTACTACTCCTTCACAATCAAATCTCTTTATGTTACAAACCATTTGAAATATGATTTTTTACCACAAGTAAACTCCACATACAAAACCATTTGTAAACTCCATCTAGTAAGCTGACATATGATTTTGTTACCACACTAAAATCCATAGCTAAGGAAAAAAAAAACTTATTATATCATTTTTTTCTTGATTGGATCATTTTTACAATTTATTTATTTCAATCAGATTGTACAATTTAAAAAAGTAAGGAACCCAAATAAAAACCGAATATAGTTAAATTTAAATTTGTAAAGTTAATTGGTCTGAAAAAGTTTCTTTTTGACATGAAATTTGATTCGCTTCATAATTTTTCAGATTTGGTCTTTTTTCGGGTATAAAATAAGAAGAAAAAAACGAGCTAAAAATGTGTTTGATTTTTCGATAACAATTGAGAATATTACCTACTAAAGGTTGATGAAGAGTTAAGCATATAATATTACTCTGATTTGCTTACACAATACTTACACATCAGAAAACATGTGAAGGGGAGAGAGCTAACATGGAAGATCTTACATATACATTTATCAAATCTACTTTGCTTCTGACAATACACATTCTTCTTTTCCCATCTTTTATCTTGTTCAAAAATCAAAATTTACCAACTCAGATCAATTTGTGTCAAAGAGGAGTAATTTATCAGAATTTACTATATATGATTGACACGTCTACCTCACAAAGTTCAAGCTTGGCTTCCTTCTGGCAATGTGATTAACCTAGAACCCGAGTCATATACCATCGCGGTTCCGCAGCTAGAGATGATCAAAGATTCAGATAATGTTGTTCTATGTTAAACTTGTGGAACCAGAACTCAAGATAAGATCTTACTTGGTGCATTTGACAGAGTTGGTTTTGCCACCGCTGGAGATTGAGAGAATTGTTCCAAAGAAGGAAACATTTTCCGTTCCACAATTCGGACAAGGACCCTGTCAAACAAGAAAACTTACATAAGGACTCTCTGGTAGCTTTTCTTTCAATCTAATGTGATGTTTTTTACCTTCAAGATCAAGAAGTCTTTGATGATCAGTTTAGTGATTGATAGAGCCAGGTATACAATCACAGGCACGGCAGCGAACCACGTGAATATGAAACTGTATGGTTCCGTAAGCTCCATGATGTATGTGATCTCAAAACCTGTAATGTCGTCCAGGAAGAAAAATCTGGAAGTACACAGTTGAAAGAATACAGGTAAGCAAAGACAAAACAAAATCTGTCTTGAATGTTCTGAGAAAATTAGTTATAGAGACTCACAGCCCGAGAGCAACAACTGTCGCTGGAACATTCAATAAGAACATTTTGAAATAATCTACAACAAGATCACTATACACCTGCATTTGAGGAAGATCACAAAGACTGTGAATTGACATCTTTCGACTGTCTAGTCTGAACAATTTCTCTTATGTTACATTTACCTTTTTACTACGGAGACTGCACCTTGGACCCTCACACACAATTTCACTACCATCCATCTATGGGAACAGAAAGAATCATGAAACTAAAGCTTAAAGGAATATCATCAAATTTGAGCGAAGCATAAAGAGATGGACACCTTTAGTTGCAGTTTCAGCTTATCATATTCTTCATCATTCAAGATTGGATTTCCAGAAACATAAGCCATCGAAGCTTCTAAAAACCTTTGTTCATCAGAACCTGCATATAACCAATCAAAGATCAGAACATTACACCTAAAAAAGGAAAGCAAAGATATGAAATTTTTGATCTCATAGATGATTACTTAGCATCACAACACTGCTTCCTTCCCACATCAACTCTTCTTTAAGATTATCAAACTCTTCATTTGACATGATCGCCTTGCCATCATAATAGAAAGACTGCAAGAAAAACACAAAAGCAATTTTCAGGTGATGTATCATGTTTTTGGTACATGTAAAAGCATAGTTGACGGTTTATGTAGCGTTACTTGCATCGCTTGGAGAAACTCTTGTTCCAATTCGCCAATTGATTTCTTTTCAGCCTTGTTGATGCTACAGTAAGGCAAAACGTTGCTATCAACGTCATCTCCTCCCACTGGACCTTTAAAGAGAAAGAAAACTGCAAATGAGAACTTAACAGCAAATATACAAGTTGATACCTTAGTTTTGGAACCTATTAGTTCCACAAATGTTGACATAGCAGACATTTAGAACAGAGATAAACTCTATAAATTAAAAGAAAGCCAATATAGACAAACAATTGGTAAATCGAAATGAATCAAACAAAACTTCGAAGAATTCGTATCTGTCCCTTAGTATTCAGACTCAAACCCTGCTCAATTCCAACTTCTGGTAATGAAATCTACCTTAAATTCTAAAAGGCTACGATTTTTTTGGAACATCAATTGTCAACAAATTGGGTTTCTAAACAGAAAAGTAAGACAGAGAGATCGAAACCGAGACGAAAGTGGCAAAATCAGACCTGATTGCTCAGTGGTGGCCTTTGCAGGTAGTAAGAAGAAACTTCTTTTCCTCAAAGAAATCGATTTTCCGTGGATGACCTGAGCCCACTGAGTCTTCGACGAAGATAAAGGAGAAAAACAAGTGGTGGGTTTGCGAGAAACAGCGGAGAAAATTCGAGGGCTTGTCAAACTAAACAACATCTTGCTACCCATTTTCCCTGAGAGAGAAAGAGAGAAAAAGGAGCTCCTTTTCCTCTGTTTTCCAAGAAAACAAATTCGGCAAGTGATGAAACCTGTGGTTGAAGATAAGTTACTGTTGAGCTTCCAAGTGAAATTGTTATGAAATTTTGAGTTTTTTTAAACTTAATTATTCTTAATTTTCTTTTCTTTTTTAATTTAAGAGGTATCTGAGAGGGAATAAAATAGGAGATAAGAGAGGTGTGGATGTGAATTTCTAGGCAGATCTCTTCTATTTTTTCCTCCTCTCATCCTCACAAATAGAATGTCCACGTCAGCATTAATATCTAGTATTTTTTCTAATAATTTTTATTATTTGATTTTTTTCGTCAACATTATATTAGACACTAATTAGAACTGGACTAGTTGATTTCCATATCACAAAATAAATGTAAGAAGATATGGTTACAATGTAACTATAGAGGTGGTTCCGACCAGAAGAAAATGTAAGTGTAGAGGTGGACACGTGGAGACACGATTTAAGCACGTGTACACGAACGTTGAAGAAAGTCCTTCAAGTGTGACGTGGCTAGAGAGATTGGTTTATTTGATTGGGCTTTTAGAATCCAAAAGTAGCCAAGCCCAATAGCCCATATTAAGGCGGGAATCTGACGGTTGGATCTTAGAGATGAATGAGAAAAAGTGAAACCCATCAGTCATCGGAAACAATGGTCGTTGACGATGGGTTGAGTCACTCACTTTCACTTACCTCTTCTTCTTCACACAGTATCACTAACCACCAGGTAGCTCTACGTATCTCAGTGCCTTACTTAATCTTCTTTTTCTAATTCTACATAAGAAAGCCTTTTGCACATTTCAATTAGTTGCAACCACTCCTAAACAGAGAGTAAGAACATAAGCCTTTATCTTACTCTGTTTTTCCTCTGTTTTTAAAGTTTCTTTACTTTATCTGTTTTCTCTTTGAAAGAAGAAGAGAAGATGGTTGCGATTGAAAGAGTTGAGAGTTTAGCAAAGAGCGGAATCAAATCGATTCCTAAAGAGTACATTCGTCCCAAAGAAGAACTCAAAGGCATCAATGACGTTTTCTTAGAAGAGAAGAAAGAAGATGGTCCTCAAGTTCCCACTGTTGATTTACAAAACATTGAGTCAGATGATCTAATGGTCCGTGAGAAATGTATTGAAGAAATGAAAAAGGCAGCTTTGGATTGGGGAGTGATGCATTTGGTTAACCATGGAATACCTGTTGATCTAATGGAGCGTGTGAAGAAATCTGGACAAGAGTTTTTCAGTTTACCTGTGGAAGAGAAGGAGAAGTATGCCAATGATCAAGCCACCGGAAAAATTCAAGGATATGGAAGTAAATTGGCTAACAACGCATGTGGACAGTTAGAATGGGAAGATTACTTCTTTCATCTTGTTTATCCTGAAGACAAGAGAGATCTATCACTTTGGCCTAAGACACCAACTGATTACATGTAAGCTTTGTTTTAAGTAAGCAAAAACCAAATCTTTGTAATCTCTTTAAAGTTTTGTTTTTGAATGATTGTAGAGAAGCGACGACTGAGTATGCCAAGTGTCTTCGTTTCCTAGCAACCAAAGTCTTTAAGGCTCTCTCTATTGCTCTAGGCTTAGAGCCTGACCGTCTAGAAAAAGAAGTGGGTGGTTTAGAAGAGCTTCTTCTACAAATGAAGATAAATTATTACCCTAAATGTCCTCAGCCTGAGCTAGCACTTGGCGTGGAAGCTCACACCGATGTAAGCGCTTTAACCTTCATTCTACACAACATGATTCCAGGTTTGCAGCTTTTCTACGAAGGCAAATGGATTACTGCAAAATGTGTTCCTGATTCAATTGTGATGCATATTGGTGATACTTTGGAGATTCTTAGTAATGGGAAGTATAAGAGTATACTTCATCGCGGATTGGTTAATAAGGAGAAAGTTAGAGTTTCTTGGGCTGTGTTTTGTGAGCCACCAAAGGATAAGATTGTTCTTAAGCCATTACCAGAGATGGTAAGTGTTGAGTCTCCGGCTAAGTTTCCTCCAAGGACATTTGCTCAACATATTGAGCATAAGTTGTTTGGTAAAGAAGAAGAGGAATTGGTGTCCGAGAAAAAGGACTAAGTTTGCATTTAGTCTTATACTGTAGAAACTTCCATGTTCAAGTTTCTATCATTCTTCGTGTCTTGATCTGTCTTTAATGTATAAAGATGTGAGGACATCTTTATACTGATTGTGTCATTGTTAGAAACAAAATTTCATTTCTGCTTTCATTTTCCAAATTGTTTTCCATATATGTGAAGTAATTATAGCTCTTGGAATGATTCGAGCTCTTATTACTCTTGTTATGTATTCACAACTTGAAAATACATAACAATTCGTAAGATTTGTAACCAAGAAAGATATATGTTAATATGAAACCAAATGTTGTATTAAGAGCTTGAAAGTATTTCTGATTTACTATTATTAACATTCTATACAATAATTTCTCAAGGGTTTTTCAAGCTATTGCATGACTTACTCAAAAATTACAACCCATTAAGAGACCTCCAATGCAGATGCTCTTAGACCTTTGCTGAGGAAATGGAGAGCTGGACTAATGGGCTTCAATATTACTTAGTTCTGTTCTGGTTCAGCACTAACAAAGAGTTTATTCTGTTTTCCTTTGAGACCTTATACCAAGCAAAGATTGCAACTCAATAGTTAGGCTTGGAAAATAGCAAAAACGTATTAGAGTGAAAATGAGTTTACAAGCTGTACCTTTGGTTGAGGAAATCTTGGGCGAGATCCATCGTTTGATTGCAAGTCGGATTTGATGGAGAGCTGTGAGTAGACAAAACCAGATCACAAATCTAGCACACTTCTTAAGAAACTACAGTGCATTTTAACTCCTGTGTTACATCAAATCATGAGGTGTACCTTGCTGAAAAGGTCAGTCGGTAAATCTGGATGAATTTTCTTTCCGGAATGAAAAGTAAACTCCTGTGTTACATTACCAGAAACGGTTTATGTACTCATTAGGAAAATCCATTCATAAACAAACAGAATACAAATGCAAATTATTTTTGAAAATCCATTCATACCAAAGGTACAGTGTTTTCTCGCTTGCTATTTTTGAAAAGGCCCATGTCTCCTCTGCTTGAGAGTATCTATTTAGCAGGACTTAAAACCAAAATTAGGTGTGAAAAAAGATTGTAATGCAAGTGAATAAGTCTCTAGAATGGATTGTACCTTCTTGTTCAGAGGACGAGCTTTAAAAACGTTACTTCCTTCTGAGACATCATGCTTAGATATATCCCTAACGTTTGGTCTGCAAGAAAAATCAAACTTTAAGTTTGCAATCATCTCATAGACAAGCTGAAGTGAGAAATCAAGCAATCCTTTTTAATTTTCAATGATTTTATAAGTCGTACCTTCTACTTTCATTGTTATCACTGTCAAGCACATCAGTTATATTAGATTTGTCTGACCCCTGTCAAAAAGGAAATTTTGATCGCTTTTAGAGACAGCGCTTGAGAAGAAGTAAATTGTTTAGATATAAGACCTTGGGAAGATCACAGGATGCAGGGTAAACACATATAAAGAAATACTGTAGCTACCTTATATGCATCATTCTCCCAATGAGACCTTGTTGTTACTGCTGATAAATGTTGCATAGCCCTTTCTGAAGTCTTTAAATGGAATTCCTGTTAAGAATTACCGAAAGTTTAATCTAAAGTCGAAAACCAGAATATAATAAGGAAACATTTTGCACAGTTAAGACCATGTCCTTACTTGGAATTCTGGTAGTTTTGGAGTGCTCTTTTTCCGGATGGGCAATGAGGGAGCATCAAATATCTACAGACACAATCACGAGCTTGAGCTTGGCCTCAAAAGTGAAATCATTTCCATAACACAGTTCATAGAAGCAGATACAAACATACAAACCTTTCGGTTAAACGGACGTGCTTTAAATCTATATACAGCTGTAGAGTCCTGTTCTAACTTCGCATCATTCTTGTGCCTAAAATAATCATTAGTAAAGCATCCTGTTAGATATGACCTTTCTTGTAACAGTCTACTTTCAAAAAATATTTGGACTCTAACCGTATCCTGTGAACCCTCTGTGATGTAGCAAAATCAGGTTCCTGTGGGATAGTAATCTTTGTCTTGGTATGTTGTGAGTTTCTATCAAAAGTTGTATCCTGCCAAACCGTTTAGCAAATTAAATGATTTAAATCAACAGCTTCCTTCACCGGGAAAATTGATTAGTCTATATACACTTCTTAGACTCTACAAGCAAGATCAAGAGTATTCAGACTGTATAGAGCAAACCTTCTTAGGAATCTTGTGGACAAAACTCATCTCTGGCTTTGTATCAGCAACCTAAAACAGAGAACAAATTACTTTTACTGTCACTAGTTACAGCACCTAAATTCAGATACCTAGTACGTTGATAAAAGGAAAAAAACACTCTTCAAGTCCAATTTTTTTGACAATCACCTAGACAGCATAATGACAACAAATCAAAACTTATAACCGCTAAACACTCTTTACCTTACGAAGAAGACCACCATCAAGCTTCTGTCTTTTAGCCGCTTGAACGTCGGTCCCAGATGTCCCACAAAAGCCTTTATCATGAATTTGATCCACTTGCATACAGAATTTGCTATACCAGCAAAAAAATTACGTATAGGTGAATAAAAAATTGACAAAAAAGTATCTATATTTACATGCTCCAACAATCACCTGGCATTATTTTGTTTTGCTAACTGACTAGCAGTAGGTCTCATTAACGTTGAGCTCCTTTGAGTTGGTCTAATGCTGGACTTACGTCTGAATTTTGGTTTATCAGTGATTTTGTGATTGCTAACCGTCATCCCTGATAGAAGCAAAAAAATCAGGAGCCCATTATTTAGGTCTTGTGGAAACAAATTTGATCCAAAAAGTAAATAGCAAAGGACACGAGTAATATGGACCGCATCTAAAAGGTACTATAAATAGAACTGATGAAAGATAATGTAGTTGGACTACATGCATGTTCATGTTTCTGTAGCAAAATTATCACCTCTGCTTATAGGCTGATTTGGAAGTTTCTTCAAATGACTACCTTGTTGGGAGAAAAAAATGCCAGAACGCATACCATTTCCTAAAAAGAAAAACAAAGATAACTTTTCTCAATCTCAACATATCTTGTAGTCTACAACATCTTGCTACCATTTCTAAAAGATGCAGGGCATATAATCCAGACATCAGAAATCTCACCTGTCTTATTCAAATCTGTGGAAAAATAATTTGGATGCTGAAACTTTTTTCTATCCTTTTCACAAACATCTGCTGTGACTTCCTCATCCTCTAAAATCGTTGATGCCTCGGTCTTTTCAAGTAACAGTTTCATTACAAAAGCTGGAAACAAACAAAGAATTAACTACAAATTCACCTTGATCCTTAAGTAATTCACCATAGCAATTGAATTTTCATAGAATCGAAAATAATAGTGCTTCCCATCTAACGAGAGTATGATTCAGATCAAGGATAAGTCCGATCAAAAATAGAATTTTTTTACACCTAAGTAGAGCAGGTGTACAAGAAAATTATCCAAATCATACTTCCAAGAAAAGGTGATCACAATATGAACTGAAATGAGCAATGTACTCCTAAACTTAGATGCATATTCAACATCGATTCAGCATTTTACGGCATTGCAAAGGAAGATGTACAATTTTCAACAGAAGTTGCAGGCAAAGTCGATCAAAGAAAAGAAAAACGAAAAACTGGAGGCTTATTAGAGTATGATGGTAACTCACGAGAAGGCGCGTACGACGGAGCAGAGTGAAACCAGAACTCGGCGGCTTGAGACTCCGCCGATAACTCCTCTCGAGTAAAATCGTACCACCGAGCTGCATCAAACTCGTACTCCAGATCGATTTCTCTAACCTCAAATACCATTGGCTCGATATCCATATCTTCATCTATCTCCATATCTACTCTCTCTTTCTCTCTAAAACCTCCACAGTCGTGCTCTCTCTCTCTCTCTCTCTCTTTCCTTGGGGATAATGCAACTAAAACTCTAACCAAAGCAAAGAAAAATCAGTGATCGTTTCTGCACAAAACCTGAATTGAGCAGACAAAAAACCCTAAATTTCTCAGAAATTACTGATTCATTGGGTCTGATGAAGAGGAAACAGAAGAAGAAAGGGAAGGAATAAGGCAGGAAAGGAAAAAAAACGGCACAAATTTCGCTGTTTCAGAGATTTTGGTTTAGAGACAAAACGGAAACAAAACAAAAATATACTTAATTCTATTAACCACAAAAACAGAAAAAGAAGCCAAAAACGACACCGTACTATCTGTAATGTACGAGCACAAAAGCTTAGACGCTCCAGTTTTTGTAACGACTCGAAAATTTGAATTTTAATTAGACTTACGAAAAGACGTCATAACCCTGACGAATGAGAAACCATGAGGGTAATTTCGTCAATTTATATGAAACTATCGCCATTTTCTTTTCTTTTTTGTGGCTAACGTTGGAGTGTGGCTTCGAGGCGCGTCTGGGACAGTGAGCTTTTTCTTGGTTCTCGACTAGACTGAAATTCCGGCGGGATCAATAATTACCCTTTAGATTTTTCTTTATTTACCAACCTGCCACTAACGGTTATATTTCTTTATCTCCTATTACCTGACCTGGCAAAAATATTGTTTCTCAGTGAATAATTAAATTATTTACTAACATAACTACAAGTAAAGACTAAAGTATTTTACATATTAGATTTCATTAGATTTGTAATTAATTATTTTTGAAACTTGTTTGTATGAAAATGAGGAGTGGACACACAGCATGACGTTGACTGTGAATTTAATAGTTTATCCATCACTATTTTAAGCAAAATTTGACATTTAATAGGTTCTATGGATGGTACACAAAGACCAAAATTTGAGTAAAGAAAGGACAAATTCTAAATTTTGTTGTTCTTGGGGTAGGACAAAATTTTTAAATGTTTACATGTTTTTTAGGCATAAAGATTGTTCAAAGGGTTTTGGGTTTTGGACCAAACCTACTTTTAGGACTACAAAGACATTTTTTTGGGAGGGGTTGGTTGAATATTTTCTCATGTAATAAAGTTAAATTTAACTTAAAATAGATAAAGTTATCTTAATGTTATGATATCTATTTATATGCAATACATCTTCATTTTTCTGATTTATTTGATGTCATTTAATTGGCTCACATGATTCTTATGACAATTCTTTCCATAATCTTATAGAATGATTTATTCTTCTTCTATCCATCATTTTATATGTTGAATAAATAAATTAAATGCAATTTCCATTCAAATTTTTTAACTTTACTTTCACAAGCTTTAAATAACTCTGTTGATGCGACGAAAGTAACACCAAAAATGGACAATTTATACAAAGATTCTTAAATTTTTCTTTTTAATATTTTCGCTAGGGTGCTATCCACGCGTTTGTGTGGGTTAAATAACTAAATAATTTTTTTTTGTAAATTTCAAATTTCACAGAGATAACATAGTATGGTTGAGCTAAGATATGTATTTGATAATTATTAGAGTTTTATTTATAGATTGTTGAGATAATGATTAATATAAATACTTGCTTTAAAAAAAGGAGATGGGTTAAATAAATTACAAATTATGTACTAATTTGAATTATCATGTAAAAGGTATTTTTGCAAGCTTACGGTAATTCCTTGTTGTACGGTATTTGTATGTTAAGGTTTAAATTTGATGCTAAGTGTGTAAAAACATTAACAATATTTCGATAGGTTTGATACACAAACTTCTGTAAGGTTTGCTTTTATGGTTACAGAGTGTTTGGTTTCTACATAATTATAAATTTGAAACTATTACAGGGATTAATGAATACATAAGTTAACAAAACTAAGCTTTGTTGTTGTAATCAACATATCATGTTGATATTAAGGTTAATTCTACTGTAAGAAATATTGACTTTGTGAATTAGTGGTTATATTATATGGTATTGACTATTTGTATGGTTAGTTTGGTGAAATGATCTTTCTCATTTGGTATGCATTTTGCTTGTTGAACTAGAAAGAAGAAGAAATAAGCGTTGTTTACACAAAAGGGCATAATATGATTAGATCTATTGTGTAAACAAAATATCACATTGAGATACACGGAACTGAAGATTGGCATGGTAGATTCTGTTAATGTTTCCCAATCATTGACTTCAATTAATAGATTACCATTCCTGTTAATAATGTCTCCATTGTAATAGTGAAAAAACAAAAGCTAAAAAATACATAAATGAGATAATATAAATTGATAGGCACAACTAGCGAATGCTAATCGAAATATTCTGTAGTAACTAATAAAACAGAAGCTAAATAACACCTTAAGTTTTTCAGTATCATCATAGTTACTACATCGGCTAGTTATGAGTTGATAATAACAAACAATATTACTTAATCCGATAAAATAGTAATAAGTAGGTCTAAAAAAATTGTTCAAGCAAAGAACAAATAATAACAAAGTTTACAAAAAAAACCCTACAAAACAAAAGACATCATCTCAAAAATGTACAAATTTGTGTCCTTGCATGTGACACAAATATAAGGTGCATTCTTTACTACCAACAGCTCCTAATTTCCTTCAACATCACCATCAGAATCATCTTTTGCTGAAATGTAAAATAACAATTTTAATAAACAACAGAAAGCAATAATGTAAGTAAATTTCTTACAAAACTACAAACCTGATGATAGAACAGAGTTACAAATGTCAACTATCTTCTCAAGAGCCTCTCGAAAGTTGAGGGAAGATTTGGATGAGCTTCCTGTCTTTGTTTCACGTCTAGAATATGGCTTTTGTTTTTCATAACAGGGGAGTCGTCAACATTGTGATATGCATTAGAATGATCAACAACAACCTTATATTGATCATTAAGAAGCTTCCAGATCATTCCAGGGTATGGTAGAGTTATAGCAGACCCCAGTTTATTACCAACATAAATCAAATGTTTAAACATCATTCGACCAAGGTTTAATTTCTTGTTGGCTATGATCTAATAACACAAAATACAATGCTTTGTATGCGCATAAGCTTCATTGAGAGTAGGAAACCAGTTCTTACAACAAAACTTGTATAACTCTATGTGCTCTTTAGGGAAATCCGAAGCTATCACAATCTTGCTAAAACTTGATTTCTTAGCCTTAGTTAATAAAACAGCCATATCCCTAATAGAAATCCCATCCAAATCTTCAATTATTTCTCTATCATCGAAATCAGGCAGACTAAAAACCTCATTTATCTTTTTCCCAGAAACCTCATACATATGACCTCTTACAAAGACAGATAGAGAGGTTGAATCTTTTGGGACAACTGGTAAGTTAGCCCAAAACTCCTTAACAACACAGGAATCATATTTTCCAGACAAAGTGACAGTAAGAGCCAAACCAGCAGAATCAATCCAGGATTTAACAGATTCTATGTCTGTAGACGAAATTAAATTCTCAGAAATCATTTTTTTGGTAAGAAGTACCATATACTTTTCCTCAGCAGCAACAGAGATGAATCTGTCAGTGTATTCAGAGAACTGCGATGGAGATGAATTCAGTGTAGTTTTTTTTCCTCTTTGAACAGGTGGGTTTATAACTTGATTTACACTGTCGGTTCAGAAGACGTGAAGCAACCGTATCTCCTACAACATCATCATCATCAGTCTGTTCAATGTCGCAGCTTTCTTCTCTCTTATCATCATAAGCGCTTGACCCAGAGCCAGTAGATACTTTCGGGGGATGATACAGAGCGAGAATATTATTCTACGTTGGAATAAGCTCATCGTTTGCCGGAATCTTAGACATCGGAGGTTCAGGAGGTGTTAATCGATGGGAATGGGTAACATCAGTCGGAATGTCGCCATCAATAGTTTATTTTAAAGACGACCGCTTCGTCGTTTTTGACTTTCTCTTTGAACCAAAACGAACCCTAACCATCTTTTCCCTCCTTTTTTTGTTTAATTTTTTGTCGATATCATGTGTATAATGAGATAAGGAAAGCTTTGAAGGGTCTCTGAATTGATTAGCAAAGAGAAAAATGAAATATAATGGTTACTGATACACGCCTATATATTCTGGTTGATTCGTAAACGAAAAAGTAGGATTGTATACAGCTACTATCAGGTTTCTTCACAGCTCTGACGTGAGTCAAACAAATGGTAAAAATAAAAAATATTATATATTTGTTATATGGTTATTCTAAATTTGAAATTGAAATTGAAATCATATATTGTGTGCAAATTTTAGGTTACATTATTTAGTTGTATACAACTTTTATCAAAATTGTGTACATCATTGACGTGGCTCAAAAACAATGGAAAACTATAACTAACCTAAAAAAGCATAGACATTACAATTATATTTTAGGTCCTTTGATTTTCCTTGAATTACAAAATAGGGCTTACTTAATTAAAACTTTCAACTTATATTCATCAATTTAGTGTACAATTATTTTGTACACAATATTTCTAAATATACTTAAAAAATCAAATAAATGAAATAGTTTTATACGCAATGTTATATAAAGTTAATCATCAATATATGTAAAATTATTTTTATAAAAATATGTAAATAATTTTTGTAATATATTTGTTATATGGTAATTGTAAAAAACAAAATTGTAATTACTAACTAAATAAAAATCCAATATATATATATATATATATATATATATATATATGTAGCTTTTATTTTCAAATTAATAATTGTATACATTATTTAAAAACACTAAACATAAAATTATATACTCTGTGATTTGGGCCTCTATAATTAGATTTGGGCCGCTATAATTGGCCAAAAGTTTTTTAATTATTTCGAATTACACAAATTAATCATACAATTTAAATGGAATCCAACAAATAGGCCCATTATTGTTGAACCCTCAACAATAGGTTGTTAGTCTTTACCTTACCATTTTTTGACCTTGAATTATAATGATCCAAAATGTAAAAAAGTAAGACTAATCGACAAAACAAAAACAAAAAATTTCAAAAAATATGATCATCATCGACAACCAAAAACACACAATTGAGATAGATCACGTAAAACCCTAGTGACAATAACAACAATCCATGGAATTCGTCGAAGATCAACACGAAATAGATGAAATGATTAATCGGTATTTCCTTCTCTAGACTCTCTCTTCAATTTTTAATCATCTTTAAAAACAAAAAAAATTAGTTGGAATTTTGTTCCTGCACCATTTTTTTGAATACTGATATTAACAATCATATTGATCGTAATAGTAATACATACTTTTGAAATTGTAGGAATCAAGGAGAAGATATCACAACAGGAAATTGTAGAATTTTGATCTCCTAAATATATAAAACAGGTTAAACTTTCGTAAATTCCCTTGACAATCATGCTTTCAATAGGTTAATTGCAAAACAATTGGTTCTGAATTTTATTGATAAAATTACAAATAATCCCTGACTATATGTTTCATTATATTTACTATATAATATAGTTAACAATTTTCTATTAAACTTTCCTTCATATGATAGTTTCATGTTCAATGATTATTGAGAATGTTGAATTAAACTTCAACATTTTGTTATATGAAAAGCCTTATACTGCATCAAACTTCATTTTGTTTAGTTTCTATTCTTTTATAGTTTGTCGTAATCGAAACTTATATTAATAAATTACTTAACAAACCTGTAGCAGAGAATAAACCATAACAAATGTAGAAACAGATAGAAACAATTCAAAATATATATACATACAAATACTTGATTAATAAAATAACTAATGAACATTTTGGAAAACCTTTTTGTAAACAGCATTCATAGTTTTGTTTTGTTGTTTCCCATGCTTATCTGTGATCACGACCTTCATTCCATACTTATTATTTACCTTAGACATTGCAACATATAGTTGACCATGTGAGAAAACGGGTTTAAGTAGAAAGAGACCTCATACTTTAGAGTTTGTCCTTGGCTTTTGTTGATAGTGGTGGCAAAAGAAACTGAGATAGGGAACTATCTCCTCCGCATTATGAATTGAATTTTTGAATCAAAAGGTGAAATCAACATACGTGCAACGTACACTTTTCACCAATCTTTGTTCCTGTTAAAATTTTTGCTTCCAAAACGTGATCAACCAAATTTGTGATTTGTAATCTAGTACCATTACATAAACCAGCATCCAGATCAATATTCCTTAGCAGCATAATAGGACAACCAACTTTTAGACGAAGGGAATGATTTGGTAGACCTGATGCTTACATTATTTAGGAAATCTGGTGTATATACATGATTACTCATAGCTTTGTGATCAGTTGGATCTATGCTATCAAAACTCAAATAGATTTTTTCCTCACCTAGAAACAATAAAAGTCAGTTGGAAATTAGGTAGATGAAAAAAACATATAGTGTACTATTAATGAAAATCACAACTTTTAATGATATAGAACTAACCACTAAGTCTTTCTATCATTAACTCGTTGATAATGTTGACATCAACATTTTTTGGACATAAAATAGCCTTTTCCTCAAACCATTTACCACTCTTATTTTGAAGATCTTCATTACCATAAACAGCTTCTATAATAGAGTGGATTGGATTGGACACGTTGGTGATAAGAAGGCCTTCGGGAATGTCAATATCAGCAAATCCATCATTTGGCATTGACAAACGTCCCTCACCTAGTGCTAGTAACCAATTAGAGAAGGACTTTAATTCTTCGTTTTCCTCTTCACATATATCAGCAAGTAACCTCATGTTCTTTGTTAGTTTCATAACTCTACAATACTCCCATAGATAAGATGAATTAATTGCTGACATAACGGTTTGTTGTCTCCTGACACATGTTATAACAGGTAAGATCTGTCTAAAATCCCCACCAAAAACAACAACTTTGCCACCAAGTGGTTTATTCTCCGGATGTCGAACGATATCTCTGAGACTTCTAACAAGAGCTTCAAAAAAATACTTAATCATCATAGGTGCTTCATCCCAAATAATTAGTTTAGTCTCCACAACCAAATCACCTAAATCTGAACCTCTAGTTATAGAACATGTACTACACTCATCCACATTTATGGGAATACCGAACCTAGAATGTGCAATTCTCCCTCCATTAAGCAAAAGTGCTGTAATACCACTTGAAGCAACATTCAAAACTATATCACCTCTGCATCTAACTGCAGCGGATAATAATTTGTAGAGAAATGTTTTACCTGGACCACCAAAGCCATAAACAAAAAAGATACCACCTTTATCGTTTTCAACACAATCTAGGATTTCGCTGAAAATTTTCTTTTGTTCCTCTGTAGTTTTAGGAAACCATTCATCTATATAGCTTTGAAGCGCTTGTTTGTCATAGTTCTGGTCATTAAAAATTAGTTGATTGTCGGAACCAGAAAATTCACCAGTAAGTTGTGGCATTGTTTCATAACTTTGCAGTGAAGAACCATAGGTGGCCAAAAATTTATCTATTTCTTTGAGTTGTATAATTTTCTGACTTCTTCTCTACGATTTATATCTAGCGAAAGAAAACAGAAATAGTTAAAATATAATGTAGAGAAAAAATCAATTAAACCACAATTACAATAAAAAAAAGGATACATGGATTACATAAATCTTTTTTAATTTTATGTACAATATCGTGTGACAGAAGCATCCACGTCTTATCCCATACTCTCTATCATCATCTAACAAACCCAAAGAAAAACATGCATCTCTGTATGACTCATACACAATTCCTTTAACAGTTTTAAAATCTGAAAAACTTGTTGTCCCTCTTTGATGACCCAACAACATCCTTAAATAATAGGATTCTTAGATTTTCTTTGGTACATAATTTATTCTGCCTTTAGCAAAACCTTGAGCTTTCCTAATTTTAAACATCTTGTTTTTAGCGTCCCAAGTGTACTTAATGAGTATCTCCTCGTATAAGAGAAGTCTAGCATTTGGATCTTTCTTATTTAGAAAAAACCAATCCATAAATTGAGTAATACCCTCATCATATTTGTTAATAACAACATCTACGGTTTCATCCTCCTTATAATACACGAGTTGCTTTCCTTCCTTATGAAAAAATAACTTGACAACAGGAGTAGATCGGTAATGAATATCATATTTATATATTCTTCAAGTAGTTTCACAAGCTGAAACATACCTAATAATAGCAATAGTGTTTTTAATTAAACAAACATAGCTCACATAATCAATGATGCTAAACTAAAGTAAACCAAAATGTATGTACAAACTTGCAATCAAACCAATCTTTGATTTCATTCATGTCACATAAATCTTTCGTTTGATTCTGATCAGTAGGCTCAACAACAATTGTGACCTGATCAGGTCCTTTTGTCACGTACTTGAACTAATATTTGCACGCACCAGACTGATTACACCACTCAACATTAATATGAGTCTGATACCTAAGCAATAACTTCTTGTTGAAGGGAACAACATATCTGTTATCACATTTTATATCATTCTTCTCAATAAATTTTCCGTTATCCCTTCTATGGTACGCTGGATATCCACCCTTATCCAACATAGTTGCATCATAGTGTGGTTTTGGGTAGTATTTGGAACATTTATTGGTACGACAACATGTATCGAGGATGTCAAATTCAAACCAAATCGATACGACAACACGGTAGTAGTTAAGAATGAATAATTTATGTAATTATTCAAATATAAATCCACCCAATGAATATAAAAAAAATCCAGAAATAGAGTGAACTTTAACCACATACAAACAAATGTAATTAACAGAAAGTGAAGAGTTTAACTACGATAGTAAATACACAGATAAAGCTTAAACTTTATTTTGCTTATAATAAATTGTAAACACAAAAAACATAAAGTCATATATATATATTACAGTGTAAACTCTTCATTTGTTCTTGTCCATTATCCAACGTCCTGTCTAAAATCTTGGGCAACCACAATCTCCACTTCCTCATTTATTCCCAATCATAACCTCCAAGAATTCATCATCTTCTACCTATTCAGTTTTTCAACATTCTTCATTCTCTACTCTTCAACATATCAATTATTTTGAGAAATCACTTCGTAATCAGCTTCATATTCTACATGTAATCATAACTCCTTTTCATTATCCTCTTCCTCAGTCACAACATCTTCTTCTTCTAACATATTCCCTTCGAGCTGGTAAAATTTAAGCGTATGATTAATCTGCTGAATTCAGTCCTTCAAATAATCAATATACATGTCATTGATGATCCATGTGCTTATGGTGATTGACACATATCTCTTCTTAACTCACCTTAAGTTTTGCTCCTAATTTTCTGAAGATATAGAGGCCCTTAAATACTATTACAATGATATTTTTACTGTATAATGCATCCCCTTTTTTACCATGTTTCACATCAGAGATAGAAAACACTACAGGGTGAACTTCACTCTCCCTCCTCTTTTGTTTTGTATACAAAAAATTTAATCTATTACAAATTCTTGTTCAATAAAATAGAAAACATAAAGGATAGATAAGATAGAAAACCTGGTCACTCTATAAACTTCTATGCGTGCTCTCTTTCTTTGTAATTGGATTCCTTTTAAAAACTTGGTCATATTATGAAACCAAAATTAACATAAATACTTTTACGTTTTGATAAGTAAATGATTTGATTTAATCGTCTACAACTCTGCAAGTTTGATTGTCATAGATTGTAAACACGAAAACATAAACTCATACAGAGTTTGCAGTGAATAAACTCAAGTGATGTTAAGTGTATATAATTTCAAGTGATGTTAAGTGTATCTAGTTAAGTATAATCAAATAAACAAACCAGTAACATTTGTAAACCTTTTAAAATTAATACATAGGATTGCATAATTGACAACCAAACCTAACAAAATAAAACAAAATTAATTATGATTTAAACCAAATAAGTAGTTCAACTAACAAACTTAAAAAGATAAAAGACATAAACACAACAACAAAACACTTTTGACTACTTGATTTTATTAGACTTCTCCTTTTTAACCTTCTTAGGATCAAATTTGTGTCTCTTTGTTTCTGTGTTCCCTTTAAACTCAGCCATTGTAATGCTACCAAAATCACTCATTCTAACAGCATCAACTTTTATTTCATTCAACTGTATATCTTCATCGACAATACATGTTTCATTGTTGGTGTTGTCTTTTGTAGATGATTTCTCGTCATTTTCTATCATCTCTGACTATTTACGTTTAGAGATTGGCGTTGTTGAGGTCAAGTCTGTACAGTCAGAGATATCACCACTGTTTGTAATGTTTAGAAATTGCTGTAAGAAATGATATAATATTAAATTGCAGAGGTAGACATGTTTAAATATTATCAATTTTGAGAGTTTATTAAAACAAACTTGTTCATCCTTAATTTCTTGTGCATCATTCTTCATGATATTTGCTATCTCATCACCGCACCATATCCTTGCAACCTTATACGTGTCATCTTGTCTAGAAACATTTCATGCATCCACATATATAAGAAAGAGAACTGTTTTTCCCTTAATGTTAATAACAGGTTCAGGCAAGTCATTCGGATCTTCTATCTAAAAAGCGAAATGAAATATGTTATGGTTAAAACTGATAATCATGAAATGGATTATAAGAAAATACAGATTACAGTTTTATTACCTCCTCAAAAAAACCACCAAGAATTGAATCTGCACTTTGTCCAACCAGAACAGCAACATGTGAATTTAATAACAACAATATAACATCACGATTGTCATCTTTTACAGAAAGATGTAGCTTATACCTGAACGTCTCAAATGTTACATATATATATGTTGGCAAAATTTTGTATATTTGGTATTGCAAAATATTTAGTTACCTTGGAGAAACAGATTTCGCATACTCTTTACAATTCTCACAGTAGAATTTTGGTTTTAGGATATATGATACATCACTTAAGTCAAGATGGGTCTCTTTTAACACATTCTTGTTGCACTTTTTACACCCAAGGTAATACCAACCGATTTCTGTCTAAATGCCAATTACAAAAAAAAAAAGACGACATTTCTCAACCTGATTTTATTATTCAAAAAATTTAGAAAAGATAAAGTAAGTGGTCAAATTATTAAGAAGTTTGTATTTAAAAACATAAAACCCACGATAATAACATGTTAACTTTACAAACCTCATCCATTTCAAGGAGCTCTTGTACACACTTCATAGGAAACTCAAAATACTTATCTGGTGTATCGGTAACATGTTGTCGTCGTCCATACTTTTTTTGTTGGTGTAAGACAAACAATATCTTTAGGGAAACTGCAATGTATCAGTTGAAGAAATCACACAAATATATAAGTAGAGTGAATGGTTAGAAAAGCTGTATTGGAGGAGATTTTACAGATCGATGAATGACTTAATTTCAACAACTGTTTGATCTGTGCACACAATCGAAGCATTAAAAGAATTACAAATGCTTATGGTGTCTATTACATAATGTTAAAATGGATTAGATATGCATTTACTAACAATGTGATAATGCAAGTACATTATTGATGATAAGACAAAGTTATTATTTAACATACCTCTCCACACATTAATCTTTCAAAACATTATCAAACAATACAAATTTTCGTTGCCAGCATTGAGGTAAGCATTGTGAATATGCTCAGCATAAGAACCCCATAGAGTACAATTTATAATCTGATCACTAAGAACACAATTATAACCAAAGAAAAGTAAGTTTGATAGAAACGTAACTAATTACTATTATTAGTTTGATATATGTTACCCACGTATTGTTTTTCAGTTCAAAATCAATCTTAGAAGTTCGTTTGCCACGAACATCGATTAGCTCCATGTCAGAAATCATGTGAAGCTGACCAACAACATTTGCAAATAAATAGTTTATAGTAGTTGTAATGAGTGATTTGAAGAACTATAAATAACACAAAAGCAACGAAAAAACTAACCGATAAGCACTCTAGTTGTAGTCGTCTGATCAAGAAAATAATTAAACATTGCTGGACGAATAAACGAATCATCTGTTACAGGATCACACTCAACTACAATTGTCATATAGTGGAAACCGAGCTTGTACTCGTTCTCTGATGGCCTGATTTGAGAGTAATCTTTAGCCACATTAAAATTTTATATGACCTTCCACTTGCCAACTGGAAGTAAATTTGCGAATTTTTTCATATATTCCTGACGAACAACAACACTAATTTTATCTCCCTGCACAGAAAATTGATAAGCATAATTTTTAAACAGAATTTTGCTTATGTAAAAATTACATTTCATTTACGAAGTAGATATCAAACTTACAAAATCGATATAAAAATAACAAATTTTAAAAGCGAATTCACTTATGGATTCGTCACCTAGGATTAACTCAATAGATGCACCGGTTTTGGTCAAGTATGGTTGCCATGAATTCATTATTTTTGCCCTGATAACCCATTCAGACCAAAATGATTTAAGATTAGCGAAAAGAGTAAATTGAGATGGCAACGCAAGATGTTTTGGAGAAGCATAAACTGAGGTATTGAATTTCGTATTCGCCATTGTCGCATGGTAGTGAAGATTTTCAGAAACATCAATTACATATATAGGAATAGAAAAATAGAGTAGTGTTAACGGAAAAATAGGGAAAGGTTACACAGTAGTGGAGGAGAAAGCGGTGTGCGAAAATTCAGTCGTGGGCAGTTGTTGATCGTGTGGTTGGTTAAATGTTTTTTGAAAATTAAGCAATTATTAAAGGACCTGAAATAAATTTTGAAAGATTCTTTTTGTAATATTTTACGAATAAAAGTTGCTTTAATAAATCAACCTCCGTTTTAATATATAAAGATTTCCGCTGAGTATTTTTATATAATCGTTTACTAATAATAATAAAAATAACAGAAATATATTAATCCATGTCAAACATAAAGAAAAATTATTACAAAAGAAACAAATGTTGTTAGAATTTGTCTCTGTTCAAACTTGTTAACCCTTTTTTTTTTTTTTTCTTATATAAGGATTTGTTAATAGAAGAGATGAAGAACCAAGGGACCAAAAAACCTAAGCTCTTTCATATCTTGGAAAAGACCGGTTATTGTGTAAGAGAAGGAGACAAGAGATGTTTCAGATATAAATTGCAGAGATAAAAGCATCTCAGAGTCTGTCACGTGGGTTTACTGCAACAATGCTTCCTCCTCTTTCTTCATCGTCTCCAGCTGTCTTTTCGCATACTTTGTGATGAGAACAGTTGTAGCCACTGTTGCTAAAAAGCCGAGAATGTTGAGGATAATCTGTGTAACCGAGAGGCCTTGTTCTTCTGCAGAAGATGCTTCTGCTAATGTCCTTACAAGTATACCTCTGTAACACAGTAAAAAAAAAAATAGAGTTTTTAACTGATCAGAACAGGTGCTTTACTAATCAGACGGATTTAAAAAATACTAGAGACAAAAGCTAACAATGTTTTAGAATCATGGAATGACACAAGGTGTTTAACTTATCAGGACTCTTCCTTCAACCTTAACTGTGGAATAATCCAATGATCATTGATATAAACAGTATCATTGATATAAACAGTATCGAATATAATAGATGGATAAACGTGACTTACGTATAGATTGCGACAAAAACCTCAGGCACCATGCCAACGAGAGAGCCCGTGATGTAAGGACCATACTTAACACGAGTTGCTACAGAACAGTAGTTATAAAGAATGTAAGGGAATGGAGAGATCCGGATTAAGGTTACTATTCGAAACTGGTGAAACCAATTCCCTTCACCAGCAGCTCTTAAAACGGCTGCCTGATCAGGATACTTTTCTAGCCATCCCTGTACAATCACAAAATGATGGCACACAAATTTCAGTAATATGACACTTCACACAGTTACATTCACAAATGCAACTACACTGATCAACATTTGGGGAAACAAAAAGAATGTTAATCAGCTTTTAGTATTGAACGGCGACAAGCTTTTTAGAATTATTTATTGAGCGACTGCCTATATTGTTAAACTTTACCTCATAACTTTCTATAATGATTAAAAGTTAGAACTATCATTGATTCAAGCGGAAAGGAAGCAGATTTTGAGGATTGAGACATACTTGAATTTTGTGGCAAAAGAGATGTCCAATGAAGTAGGGAAGTGATACACCAACAGCTGCAGCTGAAATAATTAATAGAAACCCATAGCCATAACCAAATGTCATCCCAGCAACCCACATGGATGGCGTAGATGGAAGAAGTATAGTTGGGAATACTGCCACGGATGCAAATACAAGAAGCCCGCAAACAGGATGTGTAAAAGTTCTTATCTCCCATTGTATAATCGGTATAAGCTCCTGCAAAACAAGACATGTGGATAATTTCCTTTGTTAGGCGGATGGCAAAAGACGTTACACAGACAATCTATAATCCAAAAACGCTTGGATTTGTTAGTACCAAATGATATAGGTATTGTGTATGACTAGAGATATGAAGCATCAACAAGATGGAGTTTATTAAATCCACATAACTTTCACATTTCTAAGCTTTCAGACAATACACATTACACAACGAGATTGCAATGCCTCATTGCAAAGATATATTACAGCCATATAATATATATGATTCATCTAGAACTCTATGTTCTAACCTCATTGACAAATACTATATACTTACTAAGTTAGAATTGTCCTTCAAGACAAGTAAAGAGAACACATCCAATTTCATGGCCAATACTTTGAATCTTCCACAAGAGTGAATGATCATGAGTTAAGATTTAATAAACCTTAATCGCTAAAAGAATTAAACTTTCCTAAACTTGATGACACAAGAACACTAATGCAACAGCGAATAAAGCTAAAATCAAAATTGTGGAAGTAAATGTAAACCTTATCCATGATTAATGGACCGATCCATATGTAACCAACGATTGCCGAGGCAACAATAAAGGCAAACAGAAGAGAAATCTTGAGCCTAAACCAAAACGGCGACGAAGCAGCCTCTTCTTCGTTTTCTTCCTTCTCCTGCTCTGATTCTTGGCCTTTCTCTAAACCCTCACTCAATTTCACATAAAGCCCTTTCTCTTCGTCTTCGTCTCTCATGTGCAGCTCAAGTACCGCCTTTTCGTCTTCCATGTAAGTAGTCATCGAATGCAATCCAGAAACACAGAGGCAAAACCTAAAAACACTGGATTTCCCGGTTAAACAGAAAATCCAGTGATCGGAAATTCGGAAAAATTGAATGCAATCGATCAAAACAAAACCCAAATTGGTTCAAGAGCCAATTTGTGGGGATTCGTACTCAGGAAGTTTTCTCTCCTTCGATTTGTGTCTTTACTTGTTCCGATTTTTTTACCCTAACTCCGTCTTTGCTTTCTCACTCTACACATGTTTTTCAAAAATTAGCTTTTCCTTTAAAAAGGAAAAAAATGCTTTCTTTATCTTTCATAGCCACATACCGTATTATTTAAGTCTCCTCCATAAAAGAATTATTAAAATTTATCTTTATGAAATTTTATAGGCCCAATCCATGAATGTTAAACTCTAATTGGGTCGGCTCGGGGAAGTTTGACAGATTCTAAAAGTGGTCTCTTTCTCCTACCTCCTTCCCATAACTCTCGGAGTTTCGCCACCAAATTCGTCGAAAAATCTCAGCATCACCAATTCGAAACCGAAGAAAAAATGAGTGTAATCAGAACTCCTATTGAAACCCTTCATCTGAAGTCAAAGATTCGTCGAAGTTTCCCTGTTGTTAATCGTAGTCAAAGGATTCAACTTTTCCCGCCCAACTCCTTCTCGAACTCTTCTTTGATTTCTCCACTTTCCCTTCACTCAGTTTCTCAAGGTTTTTTTTCACCTTGTCAAGTTGATCCCGAGCTTGTTTCGTTTCTCGGTTCCTAAAAATCTTACTTTTTGTTTCTCTGTCTAACCTATCAATAGGTGGCGGATCGAGGAATTTGGGGCGTCGATATGCATCAGATAAGCTCTCGAGTATGGGTTTGGATCCGGCAGATGATACAGACATGGTGTGCACTATATTGAATCTTTCCTTTTTTTGCGTTGGGTTTGATCAATACCTGATTTTTATTTTTGCTCTTTGTAAGTCTTCTCAAATGTGTCATCCTTAAACTCAAGATGTGCTTTTGCGCTAATGAAGACTTCTGATCATCCATATTTTGAATCTGATCATATTTTTTCCGCTACTTTGTTATTCCTGTGCTGATGCTAGTACTGGTCACATAGTTACTAAAAGTTATGTTACTTTTAAGAATCTAGTAGTATCGTTTAGTTAACCCTCCTTATTATATGTTTTCATCTTCTGTCTCAGGTGTTCTGTGAGAAGACTTCTATAATGGATGCACTGAAGAACGCAAACACAGTTCTTCCTCATGTAGTGTTGGCCACGACAATTTTAGCACTTCTCTATCCACCTTCTTTCACATGGTTTACCTCAAGGTTCTTGCCACAGTATATGGAACTGTAACATGGTCAAATTAGTCTAAAGCACTTTGATTAGTAGACATCAGGCTTTCTATAATGCTTTTTTTGTACTCTCCTGTTCGTTTCAGGTACTTCGTGCCCGCGTTAGGTTTCTTGATGTTTGCGGTTGGTATCAATTCAGACGAGAAAGACTTTCTCGAAGCTTTCAAAAGACCAAAAGCTATTCTCTTTGGTTATATTGGACAATATTTCATAAAGCCTGTCCTTGGTTTCATCTTTGGCCTAGCTGCTGTTTCTCTTTTCCAACTCCCAACTTCTATTGGTAAAGCTCTTTCTCTCATCATTCAACACTCTTAACTTATCGCATTTAGACTAATCTTTATCCAATCTCAGGTGCCGGAATCATGTTGGTTTCATGTGTCAGTGGAGCTCAGTTATCAAACTACGCGACTTTCCTAACTGATCCAGCATTGGCGCCTCTTAGCATCGTTATGACATCTCTCTCAACCGCTACTGCAGTTCTTATCACACCGATGTTATCACTCATGCTCATTGGGAAGAAACTACCCGTTGATGTAAAAGGAATGATATCCAGCATTCTTCAGGTTGTGCTTGCACCAATCGCGGCGGGATTGCTACTAAACAAGTGAGATATATAGCTACAAAACAACCGCTACTAAACCAATTGTTTCTCAAAGTTTAAGTCTTTTTACTGTCTTCTTTAATTAACAGGTTGTTCCCGAAAGTATCCAATGCAATACGACCATTTCTCCCAATTCTATCGGTTCTTGACACAGCTTGCTGCGTTGGAGCACCACTTGCGTTGAACATAAACTCAGTTGTGTCTCCATTTGGACTCACCATATTGTTACTAGTAACATTGTTTCATCTCTCAGCTTTCCTCGCTGGATACTTCCTTACAGGTTCCGTCTTTAAAAACTCTCCAGACGCTAAAGCCATGCAAAGAACATTGTCCTATGAAACTGGTAACTAACTCTTTGGTTGTTTGAAACGCTTAGGATTTTGGTATAAACACTTTAAGAAGAAAAACTGTATTTCTGAATATCTCAGGAATGCAAAGTAGTCTTCTGGCTCTAGCACTTGCGACTAAGTTCTTTCAAGATCCTCTTGTGGGGATTCCTCCTGCTATCTCTGTAAGTCTCAATGTTGACATTATATAATCGTATTTTCTTTATGATCAATAATCAGACTTATATTGTTTATTTGCTTGCAGACTGTTGTAATGTCATTGATGGGGTTCACGCTTGTTATGATCTGGTCTAACGAAAAAAAGAGTGAAACAAAGTTTAACAATGTGTAAGTTAGATTTGATCGATGTCCTGATCAAATTATAAACAAACCAAATATTATAGAAGACAACAAAATCAAAGAATTTTTAATTTTGATTATATTTTGTTTTTTGTTTTTTGTTTTCGTGTGTATTTTTATTTTTGTAAAAATAATAAAGACGGTTAGACGGCAAGCCGGTTTAAATTAAACCAGAATTTCATATTGGAAAAAATCTCAGCTATGGCGATTGCTTCAACAGCCACCGTTCTTTTTTGCTGCGCGAAACCTGATTTCCGGCGAATTTCATCCCGGGGCTGCTCATCTTCTCTCAAAACCTGGGACGAACCTGTAAGTCGAATCCGGAGCCGTCATGAACCGATTCAGCTGTCGGGTCTTATCGGAACCGGTTTGATGGCGGCTGCGTTTATCACGGCGGGACCAGATTCTACTGCTATGGCGGCGATAGATTCTCTTCAGCTAAGCGAACCAGCTAATGCTCTCTCTTTACCAACTTGGGCTGTTCATGTTTCCAGCGTTGTCGAATGGTTCTCTTCCTCTTCCTTTGCTCTATTGATTTAATTTCCACCTAGAAAACATTGACATTTGATCTATAGTGATATGAAGAGGTGTTTTTGTTTTGAGGTTTTTCCAAGTCTTTGATATCTGTCTCAAGGAGTCTCGTGCTCAAAATCAAATCTTTGTGAGAAGTTTCATCATTCCTTCGTTGTGTCTTAAGACTGGTCTCAAAGATCGAAACTTTGCTTAGGAAATACTGAATTTGTGTACTAATGCAATTGGAGCTAACAAAAACGAAAATGTAAGTTCTTCCTAATTGTGTACCTGCTGTTTGAATGTGGCTGTTCTAAAGGATTGCGGCGATGGCGTTGGTATGGAAATATGGAGAAAGAAAAGGTTACGAGTCATGGAAAGGTCTCTCATGGGGAATGGTGAAAGCTCTGAAACTGTTTTCTGTTGATTTTGAGATTACATGATTTCACTTTCTGAGCTTTTCGGTTAAAGAATAGATTGTTCTTCTTGTTCAGGTACCTTTGCTTGGTGGAGCTCTCTGCGCATGCACATGGCATTTCTTTTACAATGATAAATCTCTTGAGGTCAAGAAACTTCTGTACTCCCACTTAGCTATAAGTCTGTTACTCATTTGTAATCAGACCATTTGGTGAAATTATACTGATGAAAGAATGAAGCAGAGCTGTAGATTTATCTGTGACATTTTGTTTTGTATTCTTGACTAATTCTTTGTAGAATGATAATGTTGTAATGGTGGCTGCTTTATTAGGTGTTGGTAGCACTTCAAGGAGCACTAACTGTAATCGGTAATATTACTCTGTGCATTGCTGCCTATCGAATCAACAAGTCCTCATCCAAAATTCAAAATCGTGAGAGTTAACACACATCTTTGTGTAAGAAAGAACATACAAGGAACACCTGTTTTCCCATTTCTACAGATCGGTAGTTCTGCCTTTTACTTGATATGGAGCTTAGTGATTCATATACAAGACACGAGCTCATAATGTTCATTTGCTATTTGTCTGTTGCAGGAATCTTGAGTGTAGCCTTTTTGGAGATTCTTGGTGGTAAGAGGATTCTTCGAAAAAAAGTCAACGTGTCTAGCTGAAAGATCTTTGTTTATGTCTAGAGATTTCACCAAACATGATTGTAATATCTTGATGAGTTAGAGCACTGTATAATCTTATATTAGTATCCTTCATCTGCAATCTTTCTGCTATTTCCGGTCATATAAATGTTACTTAATAAACAGATTAAAAAGTATAAGATAAAAAGCAGAGTGGTTAAGCTATTTCTGCATTGGAAACTGTTTTTTTTTTGCTTAAACTAAGGACATAATTTTAAAAGTATTAGAAAAGTGCCTAATTATTTAAATTTAAATGGTGTGATCCACTTACATCTTAACTCGGTTATATAGAAAAATCGTTAATCGTGTTTAGACCAAGCCAAAAGCGTGACGAAGAAAGCAAATCTTATCTTTATCTTCCCTAAAAAGTCCACCAATAATACCATCTTAATCATTGCTTAAACAACCCAAAAGGCCAAATAATACATTTAATTTTGTGAACTCCAATATTATAGAAACACTTTCAATTCTTTTTTCAGTATTATAATGGTAGTCAATTAATAAGAAAAATAGAAAGTAAATAGGTAAATATGGTTTTTATTTTAATAGCCGACGGTAAATATACTTAAGGCACATTATTTGCACAATCAGAAATCAAATCTTTTCATGTATATTATATAGGAATTTGGATAGTGTTCTTACTAGTTTTGATTTAATATAATCTATATTAAAAAAAACAATGAAAGAAAAGGAAAAATAAAAAGAGACATACAGGTATTACGAATTGACAATTAAGACCTCGTAAGTTTCTAGATACTACGAGTAGTACCAATAAGCCGCTCCATGACAAATTAGCACCGTCAAATAAGTTCGGCTGAAGAATCGAACGGCTAAGATTGCTAGAGTGTATGATAACGCGTGTGTAGAGAAAGATTACTGGCAAAAACAAAAAAGTAAAAGTAAGCGTGACTCAGACCTTATATAAACAGCTGTATGATCCTCCATAGTTACGTGTTTCTGTTTTTCTCTTTTATTCTCTTTTCTCGATTACGAGAGGTTTCGTTCTGAATATTCTTATCGATTATCAACCAAATCAAGTTCCAAGTCTTAATCAAATTCTTTGCGAAGATCAGATTAAAACAAAATCTGTGAAAATTTGTATTATATAATTCTTTCGAAAACACCAGAATAAAGGGATCTCCCTTTTTCTAGGAGGTAATTTCTCCATCTCTTTTTTTATTATTTTGATGGATTGATTTTTTTGTTTCTTTGGTTGTTTTTTCCGATCTGTACAGGACCGTCTTTTATCTTAGGTTTTGTGTATTGGTAACTCAGATCTACTTGTAATCGATGAGTTTTGTTGTTTGTAGTTGCACAAATTTTCCACTTTTTGTGGGATATCTGAGAATTTGATTACGAAATTGTTTTTATCGGAGCTGATTCAAACTCGATCTATGTGAAAGTTGGTTTATTTCGTTGTTGTTTTGGTTTACAGATGAATCAAAGTCAATGTTGTACTTGTAATTGATTATAACCCGACAACATTAAAGATGTTCTGACATTCATAATTCTGACTGGGAATCTTCTGAGTATTCTTGTTGTGTCTGCAATGGTCAACTAAGATTAAAAATTGAAGTGGAAAGATAGTGAATTTTGGTTGTTGATGTGTATACAGAACAATAACAAGAGCAATGGGATCAGAACAAAACGATAGCACAAGCTTTACGCAGTCACAGTCTTCGGAGCCAAAGCTATGTGCAAAAGGATGTGGTTTCTTTGGATCACCATCAAACATGGATCTCTGTTCGAAATGTTACAGAAGCATATGTGCAGAGGAAGCCCAAGCAGCTGTTGCAAAAGCTGCAGTTGAAAATTCATTGAAGCCAACTCCTCCTCGAAGTCTTATCATCGCAGAACCGTCTGTGAAACCTGAACCAGAGAAAGCCGTTGTTGTTGTGTCGACTGAGCCATCTTCTGCAGCAGTTCCTGAGGAGAGTGAGCCATCAAAACCTGCAAGACCAAACCGGTGTTTGTGTTGTAACAAGAAGGTTGGGATCCTTGCATTTAAATGCAAATGTGGGAGCACTTTCTGTGGGGATCATCGGTACCCAGAGAGTCATGATTGCAGCTTTGATTTCAAAGAAATGGGGCGTGAAAAGATTGCAAAAGCCAATCCTGTGGTTAAGGCAGATAAGGTTCAAAGGTTCTGAATTTAAATTTACTTTCAAGGATTTGTGGGTGTTACTCAATTGTATTTGAATCAATTTGGGGGGCTGAGTTTAATTGGATTGTTTCTCAGGAAAGAGGATAAAATTGGTCTCATAATAAAGTGAATCGATGAAGTTGGTTTTTCATTTTTCCTAACCTCAAATGATCTCTAACGCTTTTGTCTCTGTATTTGTGGATTGACTCTGGCGGTCTGAGAATATTCGAGTTCAGGATGTTTGTTTTCAGACCGAACTAACCCAAGTGGGATCATGATGCTCGACTGGACATGAATTTACAAGTATCATCTTAAAAGGAGAAGTTAAAATATACCATACCACGATGATTATATAAATAGATAGAAGAAAGAATGTATAGAATAATTCAATATTATCTATTAATTATCAGAATAGTTTATTTTCACTATGTAAAAGACCAAATCTGTGAAAATGTATTGAACTTTTCTTTTTTTAGGAAAAAGTTATTGTAATTATTATTAGTTTTTTTTTTGTTTTTACTACGACAATGTATATATATTTTTTTTTTGGCAACACTACGACAATGTATTATGAATACTTTTTACGAAAAAGAAAGAAAAAAAAAGACAAAAAAGATTTCAAACATTTTGAATTTAAAAGTTCTTCGTTGAAAAATGTTTTACAGGTTCGTTGGTTTATTGTAACTTTTATTTAAAGTATTGTACATTTATCTCAATTATTTGTTTCAAATACAAGTAATAAAAATGTGATTTTAAGCATGGTATTTATAATTTGATGTGTCTATACTCAATAATTGAATTAAGAATTCGAAATATAAAATTCTAAAACATGCAAACTGAACTTACTAAAAATAAGAACTAAACCTATAAAAATAAGTAGTAATTTAAATAAAAATAAAAATTTATATCAATAGTTGTTGACATTTTTGTGTAGAAGAAAAAATACATGTGTTTTGAATGGTAGGATAAACCGTTTGTAAATCTTCTAGGTTTTATACTAAAAAAATATACAAAAGAAACATGGACGATCTAGAATATATTTAAAAGTAAAATCTATAACATAAAAGAGTTAAGTCATATGTTGTTGACAAGAAAAAAGAGCTAAGTCATATGATAACAAAAAAATGATGAAATAGAAAAATCTACAAGACGTAAAAGTAAACCTACAATTATAGAAAGATGTTTTACATATATAAATTTATAAGAAAAAGAGTAGAAATGAAAAATAAATCTACAATGAAAACATTAGAAATAAAAAATAAACCTACAACAAAGATCGCAGAAAAACCTACAAGAAAGAATCGTAAAACCTATAACAAACAAAAACAAAACCTACATAATAGGAGAACTAATTTTAGAAAAAAAGAAGAGATATCAATCCCACAAAACGTATAGTAACTGATAAATAAACGTACAACAAAATTCACACAAAAACTTACAACAAATAATAATAAAACTTATACCAAATCTCTCTCTCTCTC
>JAKUCM010000645.1:0-56130 GCA_023374145.1 Lepidium sativum | reverse complement strand
GGCATAAACTTGTCAAAGTACATTTTGGAGAGCTAAAACCCCAGCTCTCAAGAGATTATCCTTCATGAATATTCATACAAGATACAAGGATACACCCCGATAATAACAGTACTAGAGTAAACCCGAGAAGAAGAAAACTTGAAGAAGATAAGCAAGCTCTCTCTAGAACTCTCTCTAACATTTTTCCTATTGTCTCTTGATCCCTCTACACACCTCTCTACTCTCTTTGACCATGATCTCATGCTCTGCTTTTGTAGGTCTTCGAACAGTAGGACTTAGCTACTCTTCCCTTGACTTGCCACAAACACATATCATGCCAAAATAGAGTTCAAAAGATGAACTTGGGCCTTTTCCAGAAAGAGGCCAGAAACCAAAGTGGGCTTCGCTGTCAAGAAAATGGCCCAACTGCTTTTACTCTCGGTCCAGCACAAATCTGCTCCCGGCCCAAACTCCTTCATCTCTTGGCCCAGGAAGTGATGCGCGTCGTATCACATTCTCCACCTCCATGGGTATCACTCGTGCAAAAGAGATGAACCGATTCACTTTCCTTTTTCTCCCCGACACTATCCATGTCGGAACCCTAGTTCAAACGATGAACTAGATTCAGCCTCTGAGAACCCTCAGACGACTTCTCGCTTCTTCAAACTTCTCCACTGAGACCGTCTTCGTGAGAATGTCAGCCGGATAAACCTTGGTATCGATCTTCGATATCAAGAGATCCCCTTCTTCAATCACATCTCGGAGGAAGAAGTATTGAGTCTGGATGTGCTTTATCCTCTCGTGGAACATGTTGTTCTTCGCAAGACAGATCGTGCTTTGTGAATCACAGAAGAGCTTCACCATCTTTTGGGGAAACCCTAATTCACAGGTAATAATCTTAAGCTATAACGCTTCTTTTGTAGCTTCTATTAGGGCCATATATTATGCTTCTGAGGTTGATAAAGCAGCTATTAATTGCAGGCTTGAACGCCAGGTCACGGTGTTTCCTCCAACCTGAAACGCATATCCGGTGACATATCTTCTACGATCCAGGTCAGTAGCGTAATCGCTGACACAAAACTCTTCGATTTTAAATTCTTGAGCTGTTTTGAAAGTTAAATGATGAGTAGAACTCCCTCTTAGATATTTCAGAATCCATCTAACCATTTTCTAGTGTTCCCTGTTAGGTGCACTCATGAAGCGACTCACCAGGCCAACTCCATGGGCTATATCCGGTCTAGTTCCGACCATCACGTACATAAGGCTCCCCACAACATTGGAGTAAGGCACACCCCTCATCTTTTTCTCTGCATTACCTTTATCTTCTTCTTGAGTGCTTTGTGGCTTGAATTGACAACCTATGTGATGAGTTTCGACCTATCGGATCGCACGCGGACAACGAAAAAAACAATGGACCAAGTTGCGGACACACAAGGACCAACCTGAGTACCGACCATCGACCCTAGAGATCACCAGTAGGTCCAAGACGGCAGCCCAGAATATACAAACCAAGTGCAATACGTACGCTACCGAGTTTCTAGAGTCGTGTGACCCTCAGTCACACGACCAACCTAATCGCGAGCCAAAGGAGGTTATCCGAACGGTCTTCACCATCTCGAGGTGAAGACCCTAAGCCGTTAAGGAAGCTGGGTACTCTTTTCCCTCACCTTGGTTTTGTCCCAAGTCGTTTCCCAAAGGAGGTTTTAGCCAGGGCACTTAGCGCATGGGCGCGCACCTCCGAGTGACGCGCCCATCTCTATCCTTTCTTTATAGCCGTTAATATCAATAGTTGTTACGTTGTACGGAACCCTTATCCTTTCCGCGTCTTTTTATGTCCACGTGTTTAGGGCTTCCTTTTAGTATTTTCCTATAAAAAGGACCCTTGTGCATTTGTAAAGAGGTTAGCCTCTTATTGAATGAAATCAGTTTTCTCTTATCTTTGCGTGAGAATCGCATCGAAAACTCTTAGCCGACATTGAATTGGGTTCACGACAGCTAAGTTAGACCGAATCGTGAGTAGAGCCATCACTCACGTGTAGTCTCTCGATCCACCCATCCCTCATTTTCCTTCCTTCCGCATTCATCCCTCGGAGGTCTCGGTTATCGCTAACTCTACCCTCTTTTCATTGTCTTTCTTTTCTCGCAACTCTTTCCATCCTTTTCCACACTTTCCGGACAATATGTTCGTCCGTAAAACCCCTCCCTGATCCTTGTGGCGCATCAGTTTTTGGTATCAGAGCCGAAGATCCCCACGGTTGTATCTTTCCTCTCTCTTTTTCTTTTCGTGTTTTGGTTTGTTCAAAGTTCGCGTTTTTCTCTTCGTCTTCGTTTGCTCTGTGAAAAGTCGTTACCTTTTGTGATTTCCTTGTGCTTTATGCTTGAAAAGTTGAAGTCTTGCTTCGGTTTTCCTGTCGTTAGCCTTGAAACGCACCCGATTGGGTTTTCCTTCGATTTTTCTCCGAGAAATTTGAACTTTGTTATTCGTGTTCTTGCGTTTTGCTTTTTGTTCTTCCATTTTCTGTGGCTAGATTGTAAAGGCAGTTGCTTTTGGTGTCGAAAAGCGTTAGTGATGGCCTTGAAAACCAGGTGTTCTTTCGCGAGCCGGCGACTTCGTACTCTTTGTCGCCTAGCTCGGTCGTTGGCGACCTTTTTCTCTTTCTATCTCCAATCATTGACAACTTTACCTTTTTGACCAATCATTGACTGCTTTCTCTCTTCAATCATTAGCTGTCATCGAATTCAAAAATATTCCATCTTATCCATAACTCACCACGTGCGTCTTGTTTTGCAGGTAGGACGCACAACCCGACGATCTGTCGAGACCCACGACCCGTACAACCGCCGCCCAAGACCTGTCCGGCCCGACCATCGTCCGTTCACCGCTGTCCGTACTCTCTCTCTCCGGAGACCCTCCGCTGTTCTCCATACTTTCTGGTACACCGGAATATGTCCGTACATTTTTTCTGGTACACCAGAATCCGTAAACTTTCTGTAAGATGGCCGCTCAAAACCCACCAATGGTTCTGCCTCCTCCACCTGAACTCGGAGCTGTCCTTATGCAAATCCAAGCTCAGCTGGGACAGATCGATGAGCAGCTCAACCACCTCGAGATTGCTCGGCCAGCCGCCCCGCGGGCTCCCCCACATCGCGAGCCGCGAGTTCCGCCTCCACCCGGACAGCAACCTGACCAAGGCCAAGTGGAGGACTACTCCACCGAAGAGGATCCAGATTATCCGAGAAGGAGACAACCCTGCCGAGAAGAACACCGACCATTGGGTCCAAATCAAGTCGGACCTTCGTACAAACTCACCGCGCCCACCTTTGCGGGAAAAGTTGACCCGAAAGCCTACTTACAATGGGAAGGTCGGATGGACAAAGTCTTCTCATGCTATTCCTACCCGGATCAACGCCAAGTCACTTTTGTCGTAGCCCAACTCACGGATCACACCCTTACTTGATGGGATCGAGACGTAGATGATCGAAGAAGGAACTATGAACGCCCCATATCCAATTGGGCCGCCATGAAGGCTCTAATGAGGTGTCGTTATATCCCGCATTACTACAGCCGGGACTTGCAAATGCGTTTTAGAAGACTCACCCAAGGATATAAAAGTGTCGAAGAATACTTTGAAGAGTTCGAACACTTAAGGAATCGACTACAACTTGAAGAGACCGAAGAGGCACTCATGGCTCAGTTTCTAGACGGCATGAACGAGAGAATCACTAGGAAGGTCGAATGCCAAACCTACAACGGCTTCAAGGAAATGTTGCACCTAACCGTCCAAGTGGAGCAACAAATCAAAAGGAAGAATGCTAGCACCACCCGGACCCGAGGACAGGGACTTCCGAACTGGACCATGAACGCGTCCTCATCCCAAGGAGTTAACCGCGGAACCGAGAAGCCAAAATCCGTCCATATTGATTCCCAATTCAAGCCCCGTGAGCCCAACGCCAACCTGCGACCCAAGTCGCCCCCCCCAACTCACTGATGGAAGGACCAGGGACATCGAGTGTTTTAAGTGTCGGGGACGTGGTCACTATGCTCGTGATTGCCCAAACCAGCGGAATATGACACTCACAACTGCCGGGGACTATGAATCCCAAGACGAGGCCAACGACCCGCAAGACCCTTCCAAAAAGGTCGAGGCCGAGGAAACCATTGCCGAACCAGAAGTTGGAGAACTCCTAATGATACATCGAGTGCTCAGTGTCGATCCAACACCGGAGGAGTCCAATCAGCGTGACAACATCTTCCACACTCGATGCATGGTAAGAGGAAAGTTATGTGGCTTGATCATTGATGGGGGCTCATGTACCAATGTCGCGAGCTCTTACATGGTCAAGAAATTCTCTCTTACGACCACACCCCACCCAAAACCCTATAGACTTAAGTGGTTGAATAATAAGTCGATGATCAATGTCTCCGAACAAGTTTGAGCTACATTTAATGTGGGGCCATATAAGGACCAAGTCCTATGCGATGTTGTGCCAATGCAAACCAGCCACTTTCTGTTGGGTAGGCCTTGGCAATTTGATAAGAAAACATCCCACTGTGGCCACACAAATCAATATCACTTCATGCACGATAATAGACGAATGTGCCTTAAGCCGTTAACACCCTCTCAATTTAACGAGTTGTAAACGAACATGATTAAGGATCCAGACACTAAAACGAACATTTTAATTAATGTTGGGGATGTTAGGAGGTCTCTTAGAGACTTCTCTTGTCATGTTTTGCTAATGGTATTTAAAGAATTGTTATCTATAGATAGTGAAGACGCATTCATCCCATAAGCTATCAAAGAGCTCATAAGCCGGTTTCAGGATATTTTTCCCGAAGAATTACCCCACGGCTTACCTCCTATCCGAGGAATCGAGCATCAGATCGATCTCATACCGGAAGCCCAACTTCCCAACCGAGCTGCTTATAGGGTCAACCCAACCGAGGCCAAGGAGTTAGAGAGACAAGTCGGAGACCTCATGAAACAAGGATATGTGCATGAGAGCCTCAGCCCTTGTGCAGTTCTAGTCCTCTTGGTGCATAAGAAAGATGCGTCTTGGCGTATGTGTGTTGATTGCCGAGCCGTCAACAACATCACCGTGAAGTATAGACACTCTATTCTGCGGCTAGACGATATGTTAGATGAACTTGATGGGGCAAGTATCTTCACCAAGATCACCAAGTAAGATTGAAAGAAGGTGATGAATGGAAGACAGCCTTCAAAACCAAGCAAGGCCTCTACGAGTGGTTAGTCATGCCGTTCGGCCTGTTCAACGCCCCATCCACCTTCATGCGCCTAATGAATCACGTACTCCGACCCTTTATTAATAAGTTTGTGGTGGTTTATTTTGATGATATCTTTATTTACAGTTGTGACCTTGAAAATCACTTGTTGCATCTCCATTCTGTTTTGACAACACTTCGAAAAGAAAAACTTTACGCTAACTTCAAGAAGTGTGTCTTCGGTACTCTTGAATTGGTGTTCCTAGGGTTTGTTGTAAGTGTGCAGGGGATCCGAGTGGTTCAAGAGAAGATAAGGGCTATCGAGGAGTGGCCCACACCAACAACCGTAAGTCAAGTGAAGAGCTTCCACGGCTTGGCCAGTTTCTACCGTCGGTTCGTTAAGGATTTTAGCACCGTGGCCGCACCCCTCACAGCCATAACTAAGAAGAGCGATGAGTTCACATGGGGACCAGCACAAAAAAATTCCTTTCGGGAACTCAAAAGAAGACTAACCCAAGCCACACTTCTCGTCTTACCTAATTTCGAGAAAAACATTCGAAGTGGAGTGCGATGCGTCCGGCATCGGAATTGGAGCAGTCTTGACCCAAGGAGGCAAACCCGTAGGCTACTTTACTGAAAAATTGCACGGCCCTGAACTACCCGACCTATGATAAGGAGCTTTATGTCCTGGTTCGAGCTATGGAGACTTGGCAACACTACCTTCTACCTCGGGAATTTGTAATTCATACGGACCATGAGACCTTAAAGCATCTTCGCGGCCAGACCAACCTCAAGAAGAGGCACGCCAAATGGCTAGAGGTCATCGAAGTTTTCCCTTATGTCATCAAGTACAAGAAAGGCAAAGAAAACATAGTGGCTGATGCTTTATCAAGGAGGCATGCTCTAATTACCACCATGGAAGCAAGATTTCTGGGTTTCGAAGGGATCAAAGGGGCATACGAACCGGATCCAGAATTCGGAGCAAGTTATAAGGAACACGGAAAAGGGGTACACTCTCAATTTTACATTGTTGATGGGTTTCTTTTTCGAGAATGCAAGTTGTGTATACCCGCCGTCCAAACACTTTTATTACAAGAAGCCCACGGAGGCGGTCTAACCGGTCATTTCGGAGTCACCAAAACTCTAGAAGTCCTGAAGGAGCATTTCTATTGGCCTAAGATGAAACGTATGGTGGAAAAATTTGTGGGACGCTGCATCACTTGCCGAACCGCTAAGTCCACACCGCGACCCCATGAGTTATATAAACCTTTACTGATTCTGAATGGACCTTGGGTTGATTTATCAATGGATTTTGTACTTGGATTGCCTAATTGCTATCGCAAGGATGCTATTTTTGTGGTTGTTGACAGGTTCTCCAAGATGACACACTTCGTCCCATGCAATAAGCTTACGGATGCCATGGCCCTAGCCAACCTCTTCTTTCGGGAAGTGGTTAGGTTGCACGGATTACCCCGCAGCATAGTGTCAGACCGCGACCCGAAGTTCCTCGGGCATTTCTGGCGGAATCTATGGAGGAAGATGGGGACTAAGCTGTTGTATTCCACCGCGTGTCACCCACAGACCGATGGCCAAACAGAAATTGTGAACTGAACCATTGGGGCCGTGATCCGAACTACTGTCGCAAGCAATCAAGGGACTTGGCTTGAGTTACTCCCACTTATGGAGTTCGCATACAACTAGTCGGTTCACTCCGCGACCAAGAAGTCCCCTTTCGAAGTAGCTTACGGTTTTAGACCTCTAATGCCTATGAACCTACTCCCTATACCATCCAATGAGATAGAATGCCAAGACGGGAAAACAAAAGCCGAGTTGATCCAAACGTTACACGCCAAAGTCCGAGAAAATTTGGAAAGACGGACAGAACAGTATGCCCACAAAGCCAACAAGCACCACAAGGCGATGATCTTTAAACCAAGCGATTGGGTGTGGCTACACCTAAGGCCGGAACGGTTTCCCCAATACCGGAAAGACAAGCTCAGCCCAAGGGGAAACGGGCCTTTTCAAGTCATCGAGAAAATCAAGGACAACGCCTACCGCCTCAAACTCCCTGGTACATATCGGACCTCAACATCTTTTAACGTAGCTGACTTGGTACCTTTCGATGTAGGTGATGACTACGACGTTCTGAGGTCAGAACATTCTCAAGAGGGAGGGGATAATGAGTTCCGACCTATCGGATCATACACGGACAACGAAACAAACGATGGACCAAGTTAAGGAACACAAGGACCGACCTGAGTACCGATCATCGACCCAGGGATCACCACTAGGTCCAAGACGGCTGCCCGGAATATATAAACCAAGTGCAATACGTACGCTACCGAGTTCCTAGAGTCGTATGATCCTCGGTCATACGACCAGCCCAATCGCGACCCAAAAGAGGTTATCCGAACAGTCTTCACCATCTCGAGGTGAAGACCCTAAGCCGTTAAGGAAGCTGGGTACTCTTTTTCCCTCACCTTGGTTTTGTCCCAAGTGGCCAGGGCACTTAGCGCATGGGCGCGCACCTCCGAGTGACGCGCCCATCTCTATCCTTTCTTTATAGCCGTTAATATTTATAGCCGTTATGTTGTACGGAACCTTATCCTTTCTGCGTCTTTTTATGCCCACGTGTTTAGCCTCTTATTGAATGAAATCAGTTTTCTCTTATCTTTGCTTGAGACTCGCATCGAAAACCCTTAGCCGACGTTGAACTTGGTTCACGACGGCTAAGTTAGACTGAATCGTGAGTAAAGCCATCACTCACGTGTCGTCTCTCGATCCACCCATCCCTCATTTTCCTTCCGCATCGCATTCATCCCTCGGAGGTCTCGGTTATTGCTAACTCGGGCCTCTTTTCATTGTCTTTCCTTTCTCGCAACTCTTTCCATCCTTTTTCCACACTTTATCGACACTATGTTCGTCCACAAAACCTCTCCCTGATCCTTGTGGCGCATCACTATGGGTGTCTGAACTGTTCTTAAATCACCATTAAAAAACACCCTTAAGACTTTCTTGATATAAGCTTTTTGAGATAAATACAGAGTTCCTTGAGCTCTGTTTCTGATAATATCCATGCCTAGGATCCTTTTTGCTGATCCTAGGTCTTTCATTTCAAACTCACCACTTAACAAATCTTTAACCTTCTGTATTTCTTTCATATCTTCTGCAGCAAACAACATATCATCAACGTACAACAACAGATAGATTAAATTACCTTGACCATAGGTTCTCGTGTAGACACAGTTACCTAGCTGACTTCTTGAAAACTTTTTAGCTTTCATAAACTAATTAAACCGCAAATTCCATTGTCTAGGTGATTGCATACAAAGATTTCTGTAATAAGCAGACTCTGTTCCCTTTAGAATACCCCTCAAGTTGTTCCATTAGAATCCTTTCATCCAAAAAACCATGTAGAAAAGCAGTTTTCACGTTTAATTGTTCCAACTCAAAATCCATATTCACTACTATAGACAAAATAAGTCTTATAGTAGTGTGCTTTACCACTGGAGAGAAAACTTCGTGGTAATCAACCTCTTCTATTTGTGAATACCCTTTTGCAACAAGTCTAGCTTTAAACCTAGGTTCTTCTACTCCGGGAATATCATGCTTCAGCTTAAACACTCATTTACTACCAATGGTTCTCTGTCCTTCTGGTCTTTCAATGAGTTTCCAAGTAGAATTCTTTAGTAAAGAATCCATCTCCTCATCTATGGCCTTTAACCAATTTTCTTTTTCTTTGCTTCTCATAGCATCTTGAAATGTTCTTGGTTCTCTTCTTCTTCTATTGTTTCAGCAACATACAATGCATAAGCTGTCATATCACCATCAACAAATTTGCTCGGAGGTTTAATATTCAGCCTTCTTTCTCTGTCTCTAGCTAGGTGATAGCTTCTTTGTACTGTCTGAGGGTTTTCTGATTCTTGTTCTACATCAGATTCCTCATTCTCTTGAGTTTCTGTAATAACTTCACCTTCTTCTAGTGTTTCCTCTCCACTTTGCTTGATTTCAAGAATCAATTTATCCTTCTCTTTTGATTCCTTTGCTTTATCATCAACATCTCTGTTCTTGTCAATGTCTTTGTACAAGACATTTTCCCAGAGAGTTACATTCCGACTAATGAGACATTTTCTGTCATCACTATTCCATATTTTGTAACCTTTCACTCCTTGAGGATAACCCATAAAGATCCCCTTCTTAGCTCTAGGTTTCAACTTTCCTTGATCCACATGATAGTACACCAAACACCCAAACCTCTTCATATGTGAATAATCAGGCTTCATGTATGTCCATACTTGTTCTGGTATCTCTAGTCCCAGAGGTACTGAAGGTGATCTGTTAATCATATAAACCACAGTTGAAGCAGCCTCAGCCCAGAAAGATTCTCCTAGACTTGTTTCGCTTAGTAAACTCCTCAACTTTTCCAGAATTGTTTTGTTCAACCTTTCTGCCACACCGTTCTATTGAGGGGTGTAAGGACATGTTTTATGTCTCTTGATTCCATGTGCTTTACAATGATCTTCAAACAACTTATTGTAATATTCCAGCCCATTATCAGTTCTAAGAGTTTTCAACTTCCTTCCATTCTCCACCAGAATTTTCCACTCAACAAACTTGTCAAAGGGTTCATCTTTTGTCCTTAGAAAATAAATCCAAACCTTTCTGGAAATCTACAAATGATATGTAGTAGTGATAACGTGAGAGACTAGGAATCATATTAGGAGACCCCCAAAGATCTGAATGAACATATTCCAATTTTTCCTTAGAAATATGCTTTCCTCTATGAAATGATGTCTTGTGACATTTTCCCAGAATGCAATACTCGCATTGCTTAAGCTACACTGACTCATCTATTCTCAACAACTATTTCTTAACCAATAATTGTAATCCTTTTGCACTCATATGCCCAAGTCTGCTATGCCATAACAGTAGATTATCCATTTGATTTACCGCAACATTTGCATTTCCTTCATAATTCATTAGATCCTTTTATGGTGTTCCATCAAGAATATACAGAGTATCTTGATAATCTCCTGCTAGGACTTCCTTTTCCCCATAGGAAACTTGAAGTCTGAAGTTCTTAGATTGAAACCAGCAACCTTGAGACTCTAGTTGGCCAAGAGAAATTAAGTTTCTTTTAGCCGTAGCAGAGTTTCTGACTTTGGTCAATACAATTGTTGAAATGTTGCAATTGACCACCTTAAGTTATCCTATAGTTGTGATCACACAGTGTGTATCATTTCCCATTAGAATCTTTTTCCCCCATCAATCTCTTCAACTTCGAACATTAAGTCCTTTATGTAAGTTAAATGATATGAGTATTTCGAGTCTAAAATCCAGCTATCACTTAAGTTTACCTCTGAAGCAGTCAGCATCAAGGGTTCTTCTTCTAAGACTTGAGCTACATTTTCTTGTAATGTACTTCCTTGACCTTTCTTAGGACAATCCTTCTTGAAATGCCCCTCAGACCCATAAATCCAGCAAGTTTTCTTAGCTTTTATCTTTTCCTTCTGCTTGTCTTGCTTCTTTGTTTTTCCTTTGTTCTTTCTTTCATTTTCTGGTTTAGATTGAAAGTACAAACCTTCACCACTTTGTCTTGATAAGTGAAATCCCTTTTGTTTAAGCTCCACCTCCAAAGTTGCGGTTGTGACTTCCTTTAAAGAGATAATCGTTTGTCTTCCTCTATATTTTGAGACTATGAACTAACTGAGCATACTGAGAGGGCAGACCATTCATGAGAATCACAACTTGATTCTCATCACTTATCTCGACATCTAGACTGCTTAGATCTTATATCAACTTGTTAAGTTATCCAAGTTTTTGTCTAACCCTTTTCCTTCTTCCATCCTAAAGCTAAACAACCTTTGCTTTAAATAGAACCTGTTAGGCAGAGATTTGTCTTGGTGTTGAGACTCTAGAGAGTTCCACATAGATTGAGCAGATTTGTGCTTCAGCCTTACTGTTCGTAATACCATATATGTGAGACTCATACTCAGCAGTTTCCTGACTCTTCTATCCTTGTCTAACTTTTTAGGGTCAGCTTTAACACCTTCTTTTTCTTCTGCAAGTGAAGGAGACACTCCATCAACTCTAAGAACAGAGTCAAGCCCCATGATCTCTAATTGTGCAAGAATCATGTGTTTCCAGATGGTGTAGTCTCCTTCTCCATCAAACCTCTCAACGTCCCATCTTCCAAGTGTTGGCTCTAACATCTCGTACTAGATCCAGATAGATGAGTAGATAACACTTATTTCTCTTACCTCCTTCAACCAGAAAACTCTGATACCACTGTAACGATACTCCCAAGATCTCTAACTGTGATGCTTGCTTTGTTTCTTTGCTTGCAGATGAAGAAACCAGAAAGATGAAAGAAGATTGAAGTCGAGACAGAGAGATACAAGTTCCCAAGGCATAAACTTGCCAATGTACGTCTTGGAGAGCTAAAACCCCAGCTCTCAAGGGATTATCCTTCACGGGTATTTGATACAAGATACAAGATACACCCGACAACAACAGTACTAGAGTAAATCCGAGAAGAAGAAGAAAACTTGAAGAAGATAAGCAAGCTCTCTCTCTCTAAAACTCTCTCTAACAATTTTCCTATTGTCTCTTGATCCCTCACACCTCTCTACTCTCTTTGACCATGATCTCATGCTCTGCTTTTGTAGATCTTCAAACAGTAGGACTCAGTTACTCTTCCCTTGACTTGCCACAAACACATATCATGCCAAAATAGAGTTTAAAGGATGAAATTGGGCCTTTTCCAGAAAGAGGCTAGAAACCGAAGTGGGTTTCGCTGTCAAGAAAATGGCCCAACTACTTTTATTCTCGGTCCAACACCATCTACTCTCGGTCCAAACTCCTTCATCTCTTGGCCCAGGAAGTAATGCGCGTCCTATCACAGCCGGTATATCTCTTGCAAACATGTTCCTATTTTATACATTGCAGAAAAGTCTTTCAGTTTCTTACTTGCAATTGAAATAGTGTGAACAACGTTTAGTTTTATAAAACAACATTCAAGATCTTGACTCGAACCTAATAGACGGTCATGTCAATATCATCTTTTTTTTTGGTTGGTCTAAACCTAATCCTGTCAATATCATCTAAACAAGTAAAATCAAACAACCTAAATGAATGAGAGATGAAATCTGTCGGTTGAATTGTTTTTTCTCAACTTAAGATTTCATTAAAATACATGCGAAAGCCAAATTACGTGACGATAAGTCTACAAAAATATATTTCTCAAAAATTCCTTAACATTTCAAGCAAGGAGATCATTTTTATAATTTAACAATGGCTGATATTAAGTAATTAAGAAATTTTTGTTCGCATAAGAAAATAAAAACATATGCTAAAGATTTATGCAATGGATGTAAGTATTTTTCAAACATAAATATTTTCTTTTGTGATATAGAACTTAAATATGATTGGTTTACCGTTAACCGTTTACCTTTGTCTTTGGTATTGCAAAAATTTGTTACTTCATTCACTTTTAATATTTTGATGAGAAATGCCCTAAAAGGTTTCATAATTATAAGAAATGTTTTGATATTGTTCATAATTATTTAAAAAATATGACCATCTAGATTTGGACATAATCATCACTTATTTTATCTTTTTTACTTTTTACCATCCAAACATAACATAGATATAGATATATGTCTATCAAGTAATGCTACATGAATATGTATAATATTTAAATGGATATGTACAGTTTCCTATCAATAGACATAGACATATTCTTCGCACCATTTTGTCTAGCATACCATTTTTGATGAAATGAAACCTAAAAACATCTTTCATAATTTTGCAAAATTTTAGGATATTTTCGATGATATTTTCTCTTTTTTATTTAATAAGAGAAAGAAGTTTCAGCAGTAATTTACACATAGTATATAGATAATGCGTACTGATATAGTTAAAACATGTAGATTTCAACTTAATATGGAAATTTTTGTCTATAATTTTGTTCTTTTGTCAACAAAACTTGTATTATTTTTAAAGAAAAAAATTGCATTATTCAAAAGGGCTTCCAATGTCAAAGAAGAAGAAAAGTTAACATAGCAAAATTTGTTGAAAATAAATTACAAATATTATGAGTCATGGATTAGTCTTAAAATTGAGATTACAAGAAACCAGAGATATGGTGAAAGACACAAAAATTATTTGATAACAAAAATTTCCAGATAAAATGAAAAAGTTAGCCGATCTTTTCATTTTTATTAATTCTGAACTATCCGTAATTTATTTTGATAAGAGGATAAGCTATCTATCTACCTTTATTTATTTGTAGTGCAAATTTTGGAATCTTAATTGTCGTAAAAAATTCATTGTACAGTGCAAACATCCTTATTAATAAAATAAAGTGGATGATTAACATTTCTCATTTGTAAATGGCATCTAGCCTAGTGGTAAGCGGTAAGTCCACTTAAGGCAGCGCATTTACATAACCCAGAATCGAGTCCCCATGCCTACATTATGTAGGAATTTGGCTATTGGGCCGGCCAGTTGTGGTCCAATATAATCTACCGTTGACAAAAAAAAAAAACATTTATCATTTAGTGATTAATTTTTCTCCACTAATGGCCATATTTAAAACCTAGTAGGAATTTTAAACCTTCACATAGATGTTACATCAATAATATAAGTAATTTTAATTAAATATATGATTTTTCCTCGGTTTTTTTCGCTTAGATGTTTAATAAATCTCACACATATTAAAAGAATATTTGAAATGACATTTTATTTTTAACTTTTATTTCAAAATTACAAAAATAATATTTAAGAAAATAAAGAAAAAATATCTGATCAAATATACATTTGAAATCAAGTTTATTTATTTTTCATGCAAAATTTTTTTGTGAGAGAAGTTTGAACTATTTTCTTAAGAATAGTGCAACTCACAGATAGATTTTCACTTCAAATAACCGAAAGTATAAGTTGATATTTATACATAGGTGCATTAAAAAAATAAGATTAAGTGGTTTTTATTAACAGTAACCATTGGATCAACAATGTTTAATTCATATAATTAAGTGTTTTTATATAATAAAAATTGTTAATCATAATCTATATCATAAACCACTTGTGAATGAAGTGTTTAGAAATCGATTCTACGTATTCACTATCTGTAGAGAAGCACTTCAATAACATCTAATAAAACTAGAAAGTGAGGGAATATGTATTAAGATGTAAACTCTAGGTGGTGTTGAAATTATTTAAACCTTTAGAACAATTATACAACAAAATTAATAGTTTCGTTGACCATACTGTAACAGCGATGAAACTCAAGATTTAGCCAAATCCATTTCTTTTCTTCTATTGAGTTTTGTCATTTAGTGATTAAATTAATAGACTGGATGACAAAAAAAAACAAACAAACTAATATACTTCTAATTTTCTACTAATATACCAGTGTAAAAATCTTGTAATATATGTTAATTTGACTCAGTTTTGATTTTTATTCTTGAAAACTCAACTAAATCATCAGATGACGGCAACTTGATTGTTTTAGCCACGTTGATCAATCCCAGAGATCATTCTTTATTTTTTATTTTTTTTTAACAATTTAAATCGTTAAAACTTTAGTCTTAACCCTGAAAACAGATGACCCAGTGATGTTGTCACTTTACAAATTCTCAAAACACCAGAAATTGAATTCCTTATCTGAAATAGTATGAGTGAAATTTAAAAACCAGTAAGTTAGTTAACAAAAAAAACTTGATTCGTAACTAAATTTAACTTTTAAAATTTTATTTAATTTTTTTAATTAGTAGAAGAGAAAAATCTAATCATAAATATTATAGTGATTAGTTTGATCATTTTAATCACTATTAAAAAATTCGATTACTTCTTAGTTTTTATACTATTATTTAAAATTCTAACAAATTAAAGAGCCGTAAAACAATATTCCAACACAAATTAACACAAAACAACAACGAAATAAAAGTCAATGGAAGAAAGCCACTTGACCAAAAAGCAAGAACGTGACAAATATTAAAAAATAATATAATTAAATTGAAGAGATCTTAAGTGAACCATAAACTTCATTATCTCTTCTTTTCAGTTGACTCAATCCCTTTCTTACAAGTCTTACGATACTTCTATGAAATTTCCTCTTACTTATTATAAACATTAAAAACAATATTTTATATTTTTACGAATAGTGTGTGATGGTGGAACTTGAGTAATGACCTAATCATACGTTTTGAGAATTTACGAATAATGTGTGATGTGTGATGTATATAATGATAACTAAAATAGAAAGTGAATGATTGCTCTTCAACAATTAATTATATGTAATTGCTACAAAACAATCATATAATTATTGTCTTAGATTCATATAAGAGAATTGACTTTAAAAGGTTGCGTGGAACCAATAAATACGTACACATGTATGTTCATACGTTATTATGTTTTGTGTATATATAGAGACAATAGAAAAATGACACATAAAATACAAAAAAAAAAAAAAAAAGAGAACTTGATGTGTACAAAATGAATTCATATCGAAATTTAAACTGACATGAGTAGAAGTACAACTAGTATTTGATTTAGCGATTAGTGTTTTTCAACATCAACAATTTTTTTGCTTATATAATCCACAACAACAAGTTTTTGTTGCTTTTTATACCAAATAATAAACAACACAAATGATATGTTTTTCTCAAAATCACTCTCAAACAACACAAATGATATGTTTTCTTCACTATCAATAATTAAATGCTCTGGTCTGAAGACTCAGACTCAGACTCGGACTAAAACGTGTGAACAAAAATATGATATTTTCATTTTCACGTAAAGCAAATATTTATCATTTCTTTTGAAACTATAAATGAAAAAACAGAAATTTACCTTTTCAAAGTTCATGCTCAAAGTTTGTTTTCGATTTTTTAAGAAGTTATTTGTAAGAAATATGATAAAGATTAAATTTTGTTGATATACGATAAATTTTTGGAATTTATGTATGAATTTATTAAATTTATAGAGCAAAATATATTAGAGATTTATAATTTGAAGGACCAAAACTGATATTACGTATAGTTAAGAGTCCTAAAGTTAATAATCGTCTCTATATATGATAATAAGACCATTTGCATTAGTGAACCCCTAGGGATTCTTAGAAAAAAAAAAAATTGAAAAAACGCGGAGCCAATCAGGGTTCACCACGTGGCGGACCCGGCTCTTGCAAAAACACTTTTTTAATTTTTTTTTTTCTCTTAACAACTCCATTTCCTAAGGGGTATTGATGTGGATGCTCTAACAAAAACATAATTTGATATTATTGGAATTATAGTAATACTGTTTATTGTGTACATTGTTTTGACGTCAATAATGATGACGAAATGAATTAATCGAAGTGTGAACAGAGATTACGGCATTTTTCTCCCACTTTATTTTCAGTCAATAAAAGATAACTTATAAAGCAAAAAAGATAGCTTATGCATTGAAGAGTCATTACATTGACATTCATGTATCTCACATTATTTTTATATTCAAATATTACGTGACCAAATTAAATGTTACAGACATCCAAAGTCTTTAAGTAGATAAATAGATTTTGAGAATTTTACATTTTTAAAGTACACCATCTTATTACTGTCATATTCCACAAATCAATTTAAAAGGTTTAAGACTATTATATTTTCCTTTTGTTAATAATTTAATTTTCCTAAATTCAGTGATATACTCCATAAATAAATAATTAACAACTTGATCAGTTGCACTTTTTTTAAATAAAATAATTAAGAGACTTATTTCAAGAATTTTTTATAAATTAATCGATTTTATATTTATTTAGATGATATATGTATATATATATATATATAGGATTTTCATCAATATCGTACAAAAATCTCAACTTTTTTAAGTCTATATGTTTAACTTAATATATAAATATCCAACAAATTTTATATCTGTAATATTTATCAGATTATCCCCTACAAAAATCCAAAAAAGAAAGTCTGAATTTATTAAGCAAATGGTGTTCTCTTCTTAAGCAACCATTTTCAAGTAATATTATATGAAATTAAATTCATAAGTAAACACTTGGAAGATGAAATTACTATGTGAGTAATTATTTGAAGATATTACAATTAGTTGGTTGAAAATATATGTTAGCAAAGTCCAGCTCACAAATCTTGTGCCCATCTCCACAAGTAGTTTGTGAAGTCAAACAAAAACTTCAACTTTTTTCTTCTCTCTTTTATAATATTCAAGAAATTCATATCTATATAAATGAGTGTGTATAAACTTCATTAGGAGCTATATATAAAACATAATATCTTCAGAAGTGTTAGGACTTGTTAAGCTCTTCTTCTTCTCAATCTCTCTCTGTCATCTGCTCTCTATCTCTCTTGATCATGGTTTCTCAAGCTGCTAATGATGATTATGTTAGTTTCTCTCTCTCTCTCTCTCTCTCTCTCTCTCTCTCTCTCTCTCTCTCTCAATGTTATTGCTTTTAAAAAAATAGCATTGCCTTATTGTGATTAGGATCATCATTTTTGTTAATTTTTTGGTTAAATCAAATTGGACTTTGAGTTATTTTCTTCTTCTTTTGGTTAAAATTGAGTCTATATATCCAATGATAAACAATCTTACCTCTATTGTTCTTCTTTCTAGATTATATTTGCAGGATTTTAATCTAATATTTTCTTAGTTTATTACGTTTCTTCGAAAATTTCGGTAAAACAAAAAAATATTTGTGGTTCTTAGAGATGAAGAGAAACTTTCAAAACTCAAAGAAAAAAACATTATTATTGTAAGATATTGACTTGCTGACTTAGTCATTAAAAGCTTACGATACTTCTTCAATTTCCAACAATAAAAGTTTTTACTTCCATTTTATTTATTATTTCTTCAGATTATGTAAATAAATCATTACAACAAAAATAAAAACAAAACAAAAAAAACCCTGAATAGATCTGTACTTTTTTATTCGTAAGTTCAGATCTTAAACTTTTAAAGCACCGTACGAGTCAGTTCCTTAACTTTTCCAAAGTTTAGGGAACTTCTTACCAAACTATACAGTCGCCAAAAAAGACCAAAGAGATTTTCCTAAATTACTTAACCTTTTTATGTTTTTTCTTATTTCCCACTTTATTTTTTGTAAAATATTTTCCACTTTAGCTATATACTATTTTAGCAACCTTGTATAGTTACTGACTTTTCTTCCATTATTTATTTTTGTGAAAATGAAAAAATTCGACTTCTTTACTTTTTTAGAAATCTTTTATCTTTAAGGTTGGTCTACCAAACCTAAACCATGTTTACACCAAGAGGTCTTCAAAAATTAACATTCGAATACTTTTACTTTATTTTCTTTTATATATCCTTGAAATTATTATATCTTAAACTAGCTTACCAGAGTATCTTAATATTAAAAAAAAAATAATACAAAAAGTAAAAAAGAAAAAATTATAGATTTTTTAGTTAAGAAATCAGAGTTTCCGAGTAAAATAAGAAACTATTTTTAAACTTTATTTTCTTCTGATTGGATCATTTTTCAAAAATGAATAAATAAAAAATAAAATTTTATTAAAATAATAATATTTTATAATTTTAGACACCCCATTTTAGTATTCCCCGATGGAGATGCTCTTAGTATTACCTAAAAATGAATTTAGAAACTCATATATATATAATTGTTGACTTTTCTTATACTGAATTTGTGGACCAAACTGAATCGACTTGTTGTCTTGTCCTTTACCTTTTGCCCGTAGTTCTAGATCCTGACCTTTAGACCAACAGATCTTCTAAATTTCGTCCTTATACTTTTTACTTTATTTTCTATTGACCCCAAGATTTTATTATATAACATTTTAGCCCAAAAATCATGATTGATTGACTTTTTCTTCCAATTGATGTGAAAACAACAGAAGGATGAGGAGGAATTGGCAAGACAAAAAAAGATTGATGAATGGTTACCAATTACTTCATCACGTAATGCTAAATGGTGGTACTCTGCTTTTCACAATGTCACCGCCATGGTCGGTGCCGGAGTTCTTGGTCTCCCTTACGCCATGTCTCAACTCGGATGGTACAATTCTCATAACCAAATTCCGGTTCATTTTCACCTAAACCGAATCTATAAATTCTTAACCGGTTTTTGTTCAGGGGACCGGGTATTGCAGTATTGATTTTGTCATGGATCATAACACTATACACATTATGGCAAATGGTTGAAATGCACGAAATGGTTCCTGGAAAACGTTTTGATCGTTACCACGAACTTGGACAACACGCGTTTGGAGAGAAGCTTGGTCTTTACATTGTTGTGCCGCAACAGTTAATCGTCGAATGTGGCGTTTGCATCGTTTATATGGTTACTGGAGGCAAATCGCTTAAGAAATTTCATGAGACTGTTTGTGAAGATTGTAAATCAATCAAACTTACTTATTTCATCATGATCTTTGCTTCTGTTCATTTCGTCCTCTCTCATCTCCCCAATTTCAATTCCATCTCCGGCGTTTCTCTCGCCGCTGCTGTTATGTCTCTCAGGTAAACCGGTTCGGTTATTTACAATTATCAACTTGGTTTAGTCATATATGACCCGGTTTTTCTGAAATTAGGAATTCAGTTACAAAATTCACATTGCTGTTACTATGATTAGGTATTTAGTTTAGGTTATTAAGCAAAACTATTATTCGGTTAAATCCGGTTTGATACAAATTAAGCTAGAAAATAAATAAATTTCTTTCGGTTTGGTTCGGTTTCAGCTACTCAACAATTGCGTGGGGAGCATCAGTAAGCAAAGGGGTTCAAGACAACGTTGAATACGGTTACAAAGCGAAATCAACGGCCGGTACGGTTTTCAATTTCTTCAGCGGTTTAGGAGACGTAGCATTTGCTTATGCTGGTCACAACGTTGTACTTGAGATCCAAGCAACAATTCCTTCAACACCTGAGAAACCTTCAAAAGGACCAATGTGGAAAGGAGTCGTCGTCGCTTACATCGTCGTTGCGCTCTGTTATTTTCCGGTGGCTCTTATCGGATATTACATCTTCGGTAACAAAGTCGAAGATAACATTCTCTTGTCACTTGAGAAACCGGCTTGGTTAATCGCCACTGCTAATATCTTCGTCGTGATTCACGTCATTGGTAGTTACCAGGTCGGTTTTCCTAAACCGAATCCTTTTATCTGAATTTTTCTAAACCGGATCTTAACCGTAATTGGTTTTGTTACAGATTTATGCAATGCCAGTGTTTGATATGATGGAGACTTTATTGGTTAAGAAGCTAAATTTCTCACCAAGCACAGCTCTTCGGTTCTGTGTCCGTAATTTCTACGTTGGTAAGAAAATATATGTTTACTATTCATTAACTTATATATTATTACATTTATAAAACTATAAGTTATGGTTTTAGTTAATTTATAAATCTGAATTTGCGTCATTTTTTTGTTTCTTTTTGAAATTTAGCTGCAACGATGTTTGTCGGAATGACGTTTCCTTTCTTCGGTGGGCTTTTGGCGTTCTTTGGTGGATTCGCGTTTGCCCCGACCACATATTTCGTAAGATCGCGATTTCTAAACGCTTTTTTTTTTGAATAAGGATTTGATTAATTAGAAATTAGCCCAACTTAATTATCTATTGTTATTTTCAGCTCCCTTGCATTATTTGGTTAGCTATTTACAAACCAAGGAGATACAGTTTGTCTTGGTGGGCCAATTGGGTAAGTAACATTATCATTAATCTTTTTAGCGTTTGCGATCGGCGTTTGCCTTTTGTGATTTTTATTTCTTAACTAAAACAAAACTGTTTATTAATTCAGGTATGCATTGTATTTGGTATTTTCTTGATGGTTTTATCGCCAATTGGAGGACTAAGGACAATCGTTGTTCAAGCAAAGGGATACAAATTTTACTCGTAAATTCTATGTAATATGACAAAAACATATTTTTATATTATTAGTAATATATTTGCGAAGAGATTAAGACAAGATATAAAAGAATCAAAGCCCTGGTCTGAATCTGAAATATAGCTTTTAGGGTTTGTGTTTTTGTGTGTTTATAATATTATGTAAAACAGTATTATATTTTGTTTCTTTTCTGTTCTCAAAATGTTTTGGTTTTGCGAAGAGATTGATTCTTTGTGTTCTCAAGAAAATCTCACTTCTAAGTTATATTATTGTAAGCCATAAAATATAATGTTTATTAGAAACCACATGATTGAGATTTCTCTATAAATCTTTCATATAACGACAAAAATCAGAAGACTCCACAAACTGAGTCAACGAAGAAAAAAATTAATTAGATTCTTCATACATTATGAAAACAAGATAAAGAAAGAATAAATCGTGTATTCTTTTTTGATAAACTGTATTTGTAATATTCAATGTAACACTTTTTTCTATATTTGATGCCTTTACGAAACCTTGTTTGATTAGTGGGATTCGAAAATCCAATTAATAGCTCTTGATTATATCTAATTCGAAGAATCAATGACAGTCTTTGCCAGTCGATTTCTGCACATGCCAACTATATATTTTTAATTAAACTTAATTCAAATCGTACTAAGCATCTTTGATATATTTAGTTTTCAGTTGGACTTTATATTTGGATTTGTTCAGACAATACCGACCGTTTTTTTTTTCTTTTTGCCAACTAACGCCAATTTTGTATTAACGAAATTTCTATTCATTTTAATTTATTCTATATATCACTACAAGAATGCAAAGCACATTTTGACAGTATTATCCGTCAATAACGGTCGGAAAATGGTCATATCCAACCGGTATTGACCAAAAGAAAGTTGTAGTTTTGAGATGGTCGGAAATGACTATTTCGACAGTTACGGTCGGTAAATTCCGACAAAAACAGAGCCATCAATTGGTTGTCGGGATGTTGAGGTCGAAAAGGTAGGAAAGCTCCTGTCGGAAAGAGTCGGAAGACGCCATCAGAGACTGTCGGAAACTCCCCGTCGAAAACAATAGAAAAATGTTGTCAATGACCGTAGGTATAAACCGACCACTTCCGACCACAATATTGTACCGTCGATTACTGTCGGAAACTAGAGTGGTCGGTAAGCGTCAGTAATTTCTGACCACTACCGACCACCCTGGAAAGGGTACATTTTTTTTCCGCGTGTGGTTTCTTACGTAAATTTATACAAATCCAAAATTGTTAGTCCGAAGAAATACGAAATATACAAGATTGGCGTTATAAAATAAGGCTAGTTCCCGTGAGAAGTATCGCAAAGCAAATTCCCAAGGGTCGAGAAGCTCTGAAAAATAGCTTGGAATTTGGCAAGTTCGACCATATGTTCCTTCTGCATCCTCTCAAAGTCCTGGAATTTGGCATTGTTTTCCTGAATTTGACGCTCCATGACTTCCTGCTTTTCTCGTAGTAGAGTCAGCTCCCTCCGGTTTTGTTGTGACAAATGGCTTTGCGGACACGGGTAGGGAAGCCGTCAGAATTAATGAGGTTGCCAAGACCGAAGGGACGACCCTTAGTATGAGGAGTCGACTGAAAAGAAAATTATTACCATGTAAAAAAAATTAATCTTAGAAATTTTTTTAAATATTTAAAGTACCTCAATAACGAGTTGGTCTATTTGAGAAGAGCTTCCTTCACCTTCTTGACTGCGCTGGATAAGGATGTCGTCCCGTTTTCGTCTAACTTTCGCGAGGATGTCGAGGACCTTCTTGTCCTCCACCACATTTGTCTTCTTGTTCGTGTCGGTATCCTCCATGAGTAAGAACAAATCTGGTTCTTCGCCAAGTTGTGAAGCCTTATCGAAATTTACTGTATTAGTAATTAAAAATAAAGGTAATGATGTAAAAAAGTAAATTAACTATTGACGTATCAATATGCGGGATCGTTGCTCATAAGTCTGAGCACCGTTGTTGTGGGTAGCGATGCCAAATCCTCCGCGGTTGCTTTTCCTATTGGTAGTGTTCCTAGTCGCCACCTTTTGGGTTTCTTCGTGTTCCCAATAGATGATGAACTCCCTGAACCGTTTGGGATTGCAATGTATCGGAACCTCGTCTTTGCCGCCTTTCCAGAACTTCTTCTACTCGTGGATGTTGTTCTTGTACGAGGTGATGCACTGCTTGTCAAATTCCTCTCGGACCTAGGGAGTCAACGCAAGGTCCCATTTATATTCTTGCTACAAAAATCAATATTATGAATAAATAAAAAGAAATAGTTTAATTAAAATTTTTAAATGCACGAAAAGTGAAAAACACATTACCGTGAATTGTTTGAACCAACTCTCCTCCAAGGCTTGCGGGAAATCCTTGTATCTAGGATACGCAAAGGGAAGCTGATGGTGGATCATCCGCAAAATCAATTTCCTAATCCCCTTGTCGTACAGAAACCTATAAAAATTATAAAATATTTGATTAATTTAAAAATAAATTAAATTAAATATAAATGTTAATTACAAACTTACCAAGGACCTCCGTCAAATGGATCGAGTTTTGGAAGGTAACCACGACCTTCCGCAGTAAGAAGTTACTATATGGTTAGAGTCGCCACTGTTCCCTGATGTATCAACACAATTGCCCAGATTTGATGCGTATCCATCAGGGAATTTGACATCATGTTTTATCCAATCGAAGAATATTTTCTATATCGCAACAATTTACGTTGAATTAGTGAAAATAAACATATAATTTTTATTATTCTACCGTAAAATGTGTCATACCTTTTTAGCAGCATCCAATCTGAATATAGGGAATGGCCCCACTTTATTGTTTCCTCGTATATGAAGTGATCTTCTATCACAAATTTCGGGTAAGTCTAGTCTAGATTTCATATTGTCCTTTGTTTTACACGGCACGTTCATGACTGTATTTATTATATTCTCAAAGACATTTTTCTCAATGTGCATGACGTCTAAACAATGCCGCAGAAGGTGATTTCTCCAGTACGAAAAATCCCAAAAATACTCTTCTTGTACCAGTTGTGATACTCCCCTACGCCATCAACAGGAGAATGACCAATTCCACCATAATCTGCAGTTCGCTCAGCACCAAAATCTCTTAGTTGGTTTAATATCGCTTGACCATCTGGTTCAGGCGGTGGACCATACATGACTTTCCAGTTTTTCGTAAATAGTGTTGTTCTTTTCCGATCTGGATGTTCTTTATGAAGAAATCTCCGATGACAGTCGAACCAAGATGTCTTCCTTCCATGTTTCAACTGCAACGCTTCCGTGTTATTTTGACACCACGGATATGAAAGCCTCCCATGTGTTGTCCACCCAGATAACATTCGATAAGCAGGGTAATCACTAATAGTCCACATAAGAACTGCTTTCATCTTAAAATTTATCCCACATGACACATCATATGCATCTACACCACACTCCCATAACTAATTAAGCTCGTAAACGAGTGGCTGTAAAAATACATCAAGTGATATTCGTGGATGCTCTGGTCCAGGAACAAGGAATGTTAAGAATAAGAACTCTGACTTCATACACAACTATAGTGGTAAATTATATGGTGTAACAATCACTGGCCAAACTGAATATTGCATCCCGTGTTTCCCAAACGGACTAAACCCATATGTACTTAACCCGAGATATACATTCCTATTTTCCCCGGCGAATTCTGGATAATTAGATTGAAAATGTCTCCACGCCTTAGCATCCGATGAGTGTGAGATCTCCCCATGTGAATTATGTTCCCCATGCCATCTCATTGCAGCTGTTGTACGTTCTGACTGATATAACCTCTTCAACTTATCTACTAGAGGTAAATACCACATTCGCTTGTATGGGATCCGTCCTCTACCACTACTTTCTATGAACCGAGGTTTACGACAGAAACGACATTGCAATGCATCTGAATCCGCTCTCCAATATACCATACAATTATCGATACACACATCTATCATTTCATATGGCAATCCAAGGCCTGCAACCAATTTATGCACCTCGGTGTAAGAGCCTAGAGCAATATTATCTTTTGGGAGACTCATCCTAAATAAATTAGCTATCGCATCAACGCAAGTCTCCGCTAAATTGTAATTTGTCTTGATATTCATCAAGCAGTTGCAGTTGATAACGGAGATACGTTGTCGTCACACCCACTATACAATGGCTTCTTCGCTGTCTCCAACATATCATAAAATCTTTGGGCTTCGAGATTAGGTTCTTCCCCTCTATTTCTTCCCTCCTCGAATGTTGGAATATTTTCTCTAAGTGAATCGTTCACCATCTGAAATGTGCCAACATTGTTCTCCACCTCTACTGTACCTCTAACACCCAAACGACCTTCACTATGTTCACTACTACTACCCACATTACCCATAGGTTCAACTATTTCATGAACATTTGATTCCACACCTAAACCAACATCATTGTGTTCATGAGTACTAGCAAAGTTAACCATAGATGTGTCCTCTTCATGATAGTACCATACTTTATACCCATGAATAAAACCTCTACTATATAGATGAACCCATACTTGTTTCACAGCAATAAATATCATATTCCGACATTTTGGACAAGGGCAGTACATCTTACCTGTTTCTAGCGTCAGCCTTTGATTTCCGGTGAATTCCATAAACTGTTTTAGTCCTTCCGCGTACTCGTCGGTAAGTAATCTTGTTTCAGAATCAATTCTTTCTTGATCCATCCATAAACGAAAACCTATATTTGGCATTATGTTTTCTTTTTAGTGTTTATAGTGAAGATGGTGAAAACGAAAGAAGCTTGCCGTGTAGTTATATTACATATTTCCGACGGTTACTGACAGAGACGCCAAACATTTCCTCGAAAAAGACATATGCATAACAATTTTTTTATTATATCGGTTTGCGGTGAAAAACGGTCGGAAACGGTCTAGTGGTCGGAAGTGGTCGGAAATTTCCGACAACTCAACAACCATAATTGTAGTGTATATATCTATATATTTTACAAATAAATTTCTATATCTTTTATAGATCTTTTACAGATTATATATATATATATATATATCTTTTACCAATATATACATATATATTCATTTTAATTTACAATATATATATATAGTTGGAAAAAATATATTTAATGTTAAATGTTTTTGTGTGATAGTTTGAAAATTTTTAACATATAAATTACGTCATCTTGATCTAGTTGTTAATAAAAAAAACTAAAATCTATTTGTTTGGAGATGATCAAGATAGTACTAAAACCGACTGAATAATTTATCTTATCAGCTTATCCGTAATTCTCTATTTGTAAAACAACTTTTGTTTCTGTAGTGCTAAAGCTATGGAGTCTGAGTCTGATTGTAGTTTTGTCAAACATAACTCCTTCAATTTCATTACTAATAACATTTTAATATATATATATAAATTGTTAACAAATTGAAAGCAATTTGAGTTGCAATTAACATATGCTCACAACTCCAAAACATTTAGGAGTTTTGGTTGCTTCGCATTTGGGCGTTGGACTATGTCCATATACTGTTTTTTTTTGCCATTAACATTTATTTTTGGATGAATTGGTGAAATCACAAAAAATAAATATGAAATTAAAAAAAAATAGAAAATGTATAATTAGCAATTTGACTTTCGTCATTCATTTACCCTATAAAGTTAATAATATAGTATTTTATTTGTATGTTAATTTTGTAGTTAGCAGTATAATACTTTGTTTGTACATATAACTAATTCTATATATATATATATATATATAACAAGAAGAATTATGATGAATAAAAGAGGATTCTCATAATTTACAATGATAACTATTAATATAATCCTACAATTTTAGGATAAATGAAAAAAATAATAACATGATAATATTTATAATTAACAACAATTATCAGTAAACAGTAATATTCTTTTCTTTTCTCTTTTATACTTTGTCAATTTTCAGTTTATCTTTTGTCATTTTTTACAATTTTCTTTTATTCTTAGGGCCTATATATATTTATGTATACATTTGCAAATTTTTGTTATCTCGATTGTAAAGTTAAAACGGAATTGTGATTTGGTATTTTCCATTACTTTCTTGAAACAAAACCACAAATCAATACGCTTTGAATGAGTTTTGTGTTGTCACGTATCAGTCGGAAGTGGTTTTTGTTGGAACACCGAAGTGTAAACAACACATGTCATGACACTAATGTGTTCGTGTCATAGATTGTCCCAAAAACAGAATCAATCAACTCTTTAATAATGAGTTATATATAGTATAAAAGATTTTATATATTTTGAATAATTAGTTTCACTCCTTTTCTATTTATCATATTTTTATAAAATAAATTAAATAATCACATCACCAAAATTTATGATCTTTTTAAAAAATTTCTACATATGTTATGTTTAACAATTTTGATAATTAACATAAATTGCTCAACATATCACAAATTATGTATATAAAATATGCTTATATTATATATAGACATATATATCATTTTAAACATAAATAACGATACACCAAAAACTGTGAACGAAAATTTATACTATAAAATTACGTAATATATATATATATATGATATAATGTTTTATTTTTATATATACATATACTAATTAGTCATAATCGTACACATATTACAAACATAATATTTATGAGAATAAATAATTTAGGCAAAAATAAAATAGTAAAAAATATGCATATATATAATTTTATTTAATTATTATATTCATATTTTTATTGTAAATTTAGATATCGTTACTAAATAAAAATAGTAATAGAAAAAAAAATTGAGATGAAAACATGCCAGAATAACATTAGTATTTCACAAATAGTATATGTTTTTTTTAGGTAAAAAATAAAAGATACTTTGGTTAAAAAATAAAAATAGATCTGTTATCATATTAAATGAACGATTAATGTGTGTAACGATGGTAGATATTATAGAACTAATGACTGTAGCATGTCGTTCCATAGATCTCGGTGGGGAACTGTTTTAAATGGATGGCTTGAGAGAGTTGGAGTGACACAGTGAAGACCTGAAGGTGTTGATAACCCAATTCACAGGCGTGGAGCAACATGGCTAAGAGAGCTTGGGCTTCGACCATTAATGGTGATTTGATGAACAGTCTCAAAGATGATGCTTCTCTGATGGAGATCCCAGCTTGATTTTGGAGAGACCAACCAAATCATGTTGTTAAGGTGGAGGTATTCCAAGATGCATCAGAGAAAATTTTAATTTGCTCTACATAGCTAGTAACGTAGGTGGGTCCTGGCTTTAAGCTTCCTCTCTCTTTTTCATGTTCGTGGGATTCAACATGAGCTTATTGCAACTCTCTTGCTCACTTGACTGCAGATGACATTGTTTCCTCTGGGTGAAAATTTCGTTGTTGAAGATCAAAATATTCCGAGCAGTCTATAAGGACCAATATATGTACACAATGATAGGCTCGGGTCGTAAACCCGTTGGTGGTAAGCATCTCAACGATGAATCTTTGCACAATATTAAAAACAACTATCTAATGGGTTGAGAGGTCAATTGGTTTATCCGCAAGTAGAAGTTTCCACACATCCTTTGCAAATCTGTAAGATGATCAATGCTTTCAATTTTGTCACATCTCTTGCATTTGCCTACTCGCAAGGCTTTGTTGGTGATTTTCCATAGAAAGAGTTTTAACTTGGGAGAGATTTTTGCTGTCCAGATTGTTTTGTTCCAGTTGAATTGTTGTGGGGTTGATTAGGCTGATTGTTCCTGTGTTGAATGAAATAGAAGGTGGTCATGATATCCTGTTTTGACGCTGTGATTTTTGTCTGGGCTGAGACACCATACCCATTTATCTTCTGCTCTAAAGATACTTGGTTTTATCATTCTTATGGCATTCTCCAGGTGGGGAAGTGTATTCCAAATCTTCTTTGAATCCCAAACAGTGGAATTTGCTTCAAGCGGGTCGCTGACTTTAATTTATGTTTGATTTTTGTTGGGAGGTCCTGTAGGGATGGTGTGATTGTCGCCAATTAGCCGTGTATCAGTCCAGAGAGAGGTGGTATTACCATTGCCAATGGCTTTACCGAGGAAAGGCTTCAAAAGGTCTCTTCCCAATAGGACACTCCGCCATCTATGAGATATCTGGCCTCATGGTTTGCACTAAATAAAAGGTATTTGACTCGTATATTTACCAAGAACCACTCTTGCATCGAGAGATGTTGGGTTTTGCAAGATTCTCCAACTTAGTTTTGCTAGAAAAGCTGAGTTGAATGCTTTGATATTACAGAAACCTAATCCTCCTTTTATTTTCTTTTTAGACAGCCTTTGCTAAGAGATCCAACACGTACTTTTCTTTTCCGCATTGGAATCCCACCAAAACATGGTAAGGGCCTATTGGATTCTGTTAATTATGCTCACCAGTAAGCTAAAACAGCTCATGGCATAAGTAGGAACAATAAATAGGACTGATTTCAGCATAACTAGTTTGCTGGCTTGAGAAAAACGTTTTGTAGACCAGCTGGCCATCTTTTGCTTAATTCTCTATATGATTCGATTGGAAATATCTTTCTTTTTCCTTCCAAAGCTTTCCGTCAGACCAAGGTATTTGCTAAAGCCAACTTCACCTTGAATATTCAGATAGTCTTTCACTTTCTTATGGATCTGGCGAGTTGTTGTTTTTGCAAAGGTAACTGCAGATTTCTGTGTATTAATCATCTGACATGAGACATGTTCATAAGTATGAAGGATCTACTTGAGGGATTGAAAACTTTTAACATATGTGTTGCAGAAAAACATGGTATCGTAGGCGAACAAGAGATGATTAACTTGGGGGCTTCCTTTGCAACTCTTAGGCCGCAAAGACTCCCACCTTCATTCACTTTTCAGCAAGACCAAATAAAACCTCACTGCATAGAATGAAGAGAGACAAGGGATCACCTTATCTTATGCCTCGTTGAGATAAAACTAATCCCTTTGTTGTTCTATTAAGAATAAACAAGAAACCGAGTTTATGCATACCATGACTAGGTTCACCCAACTTAATTGAAAGCCCATCTTTAGAAGTACCGCTTCGATGAAATTCTACTCTAGTCTATTATAGGCTTTACTCATATCGATCTTAACAACCCTTCCGCTGTTTCGCTTAGCTTGGGAGACCTTAAGGTAGTGTAGAGTTTCGTGAGTGATCAGTACGTTGTCTTGGATAACTCTTCCCGGTACAAAGGTGGATTGAATTCTGAGATTGAATTCCCATGATCAGTTGGAGTCATTTCGTGATTATTTCGTGATAACTCTGGTTCTTTGTTGCCAATATGCTTCCTATACAACATAAGCTTCCTTCAGTTCATTCTTTAGCTTCTCTATTTTGTTGGATGAACAGACCACTAATATGCCTAATTGTTTTAGCCAAGTGTCCTTTATGAACTTAGAGATTTCCTTGTTTCCTCGCAGACTTCTATCGAACCGGAAAAGGCTCTTTCTTTGGCTTGGCATCAGTAAAAACAGAGATGAGGCCTTGTGGTCCAAATCTCTAAATCTGAGGTATTTGCATCTCGCCATAATCCATTAGTTGTAGCTCTATCCAGTTTGGTGAACACCAAATGGTTAAAACGTTGGCCGCTCAATGAAAGGGGATTTCTTGAGCGTTATAGGTCAAACATGTCATTCTCAACAAGGAAGTGGCGGAAGTCGGAGTCAAAGTTTTGTGGCCTAGATGGTCCTTCTTGTTTTTCTGAGTTACTAACAATCTCATTAAAGTCACCAGTGATGAACCATGGCTCTCTCTTCGTTTATTTTATGAGGTTCACCGTATAAGAATGTTGCATAGAAGGCTAAGGTTCGAGTTTTGATTCTTGTATTTATATAGCTGCCTTCAGATTTTAGAATCTCCACCCCATGTTCATCTTTCCAATACAGTGCCAAGCCTCTTCTGTTTCCTACAAGGGGAACAAATATTGACTTTTCAAAAGGTAAAGTCTGAAGGGATTTAGTGATGAACTCATTTAGTCTTCTAGTTTCCATCAGGAACTTTAGGATGGTATTATGCAAAGATTCTTTCTGAATCAGGAGGAGAGCTCTGAGAGGTTTCCTTTTGGTTTGATCTTCGTATACTATGCTAACACTTTTGATTATGAGCATCCACTTAGCAAAATGGTAAGGTTGATATGCTAACACTTTTTGTAGATATTCTTCGTGTGAAAACTGGAACTGGAAGAGACCACTTCCAAGTTCAACTTCTATTGGTCTCCTTCATAGGTTCCAGTGTTCTGCAAAGAACAGAATGAGAGACCAGATCCGTTGGGTTTTTGCATTTGTGACTCTTCCTACCAAAGTGAGAGCATGTTACTCTCAGGTAGTTCTAACTGAACAAGAGCTTTTCTTGGGGGTTAGAGTTGGTCAACGTTTTTGTCTTTTTCTGTTGCAGTAAGACATCTCTCCATCATCAAGGATTTAGTGACCAAAAACGGCAAAGATGCTCGTTGGATTGGGATTACATGTCATTTTTAATAAAGAAAAAACAGATTATTTAACATCTCAAATCATTCTATAATTAGGATTCATTTGATACTTAAATATTATTAAATACATTTGCCCCGATTTATGAATCTCTCGGTTCGAGAAAGAAAAATAAGAGGATCGAACCATTTCTTCTGACTCTTTTTCAAATTCGATAAATGTTGGTTGATCGTATCTTTCATTATAGTTCTATGATTCAGAGTATCATTTCTATACATATTTAAAAGGTATCTTATGTTTTCAAATTATAATCTTTTAAAAAGTTTATTTTGTGATCCATTACAAATTAAAGTTTTATATTTCTAAAAATAAACTAGTCAGCAAATGGCTCATAGCCTAGTGGCAGGCGGTAAGTCCACATAAGACAGCTCATTTGCACAACCAGGGATCGAGTCCTCCCACCTACATTATGTAGGAATTTGGCTATTGGGCCGGCCAGTTGTGGCCCAAAATAATTTGTCGTTGACAAAAAAAAATAAAAAAATAAACTAGTCAAAACTATCTTTCATTTTGAAGAGAAAAGTAGAGCAACATGATAAATTAGATGTGTATTTTGTTTGACTATAAATAGAATAGTAACAAAAAAATCTTTACAACTGAAAACAAAATTGAAAACAGAAACAATGTTTTCAGCATCATCTTTATCACAAACAGTCACATATGTTCTTATATTTTTCTTCTATATGGTGTTGTTCTCCTGAAGCATTCAGACATATACAGATGAACATTTTCAATGATATAGATCCAAACATCAATTTAGGTGTGCACTACAAATCAAAGTCAGAAGATCTTGGACCTTAATCGTTAGCTTATGAACAACAATGGGGATTTCAAGCATTTATTAATTTCTTACGTACAACTTTGTATTTTTGCCACTGTGAATAGGAAAATCAATCAAAATGGTTTGATATTCTTGTTGCCAAGAGAGATGTTAGTTGTAGTTCAGTCAAAGCTCCATGTCTTTGAAAAATTAGATATAATGGTCCATGTAAAATAAATGATCCCAAAAAAGAAAGTCATAAACAAATATGTTTTCATTGGAAAAATTGATACTACATATGTGATATATTCTTCGTCATTCAAAATATTAAATAAAAACTAATAAACTTTTAAAAGTTCTATAGCTCGAAAACATTAAATGAGTTAACATTTATATATCTTTAACTATTTTTAAGTCAACTTCCATCTCAAAATCTGTTTTTCTTTCAACAATTTTAAGTTATCAAAACTGTTTTAAGAGCCAAAAAGTTTAATAACCAAAAAGAAGGTTGCCGATTTATTTTTCTCTCAAAATCTTTATATAACATCAATTTTACATGAATTTTTGGGTCGTGTTAGTTCTATATATTATAAAAGTTAAATTCTTTATCACACTCAAAAACAAAAAAAAATTGAACTTTTATTTGTACCCGAAACTGATTCAATACAAAACTGAATCTATAACCGAAAATTTTGAATTAGACCCAACCAATAATTGTAATTAAAAGAAACTTTTCTATTGCTCTTTCCCAACGACGAGATTCAATCAAATAATTAAACTTTACTCAATCACTACAAGTAATTGAACATTTATATTTTTAATAACATGAGAATGCCAATGCAACAACGAATAAAGCTAAAATCAAAAGTGATGGAAGTAAAAATGAACCTTAATCATGATAAATGGACTGATCCATTTGTAACCAACTACAGCTAAGGCGGCAACGAGGAAGAAAGACGAACTTAAGAGAAACCTTTACCCAAAATCAAACCGGCAACTTTTCTTCGTTTTCATCCATGTCTTCCTATGATTCTTAGCCTTTCTTTAAACCCTCACTCAATTTCACAATAAAGGCATTTCTCTTTGTCTTTATCTCTGGTTTGCAACTCCGGTGTTAGATGATGACATATCTCACAATTGAAAATTAAGAGCATTCTAATCTAATATATATAATATAAGAACTAATCTACTTATTGCAAACTGGTTTGAGTTGGAATCTTATAATTTGTCATTGTATAAGAGACAATGATCTTGAACCAGCAAGACATGCATGATGATAATGCATTTATTGTGGTGATTCGAGATGTTATGTTATACTACATATCATCTCGAGAGGAAGTGTTAGATGGTGACATATAACACATCAGAAGTTGGAATCATTTTGACTTAATATATATGATCTAAAAATTAATTTACTTATTGTCAATTGATTTTAATTTGGAATCCTATATTTTATCTGGTTTCGGATGTGAAATATTTCATAATCATAATCTATACATAATAAATGCAAGAAATTCAATACTTTGATGATATATAGAAAAATTAAATTAATTCATAATTATAGTCTATAGACATATACTATATAGAATCAGTTAATTTAGAGAATGATAATGGAAAACTGGGTATAAAGAAAATAACAAAGGTCCACATATGTAAAAGATGAATATACCCTTACATGATTACATATGTATTACATGTTATCTCTTATTGGTTAAAACATCTATTTTTACACATATGTTATACAGTAACACATGTATTATCCGCTAACATAAAATATAACGCATATTCATTTACTTTTTACCGGAATATCATATTTATTATTCAAAAACTTTAAAACATATTACTCAATAAAAGTTTTATTATCTGGATAACAAATTTATTATCCGTTAATTTAAATATAATGCATGATAATACATATACTGTTTGGTTACTTATATGTATTACTCGTTGATTCATTTATTATCCACTAAAAACGAAAGTCATGTTGTCAAAGAACTTATTACCATTTAACAAATATATTATCCACTAACTCATATCTTATATGCTAAAATATATTTGATTATGATTAAGTCATGTGCTAACTAATATATTTCGTGGTAAAACACATTTTAAGGTAACAAGTTACAATATATGTTAAAATTTGAGAGATAAATTATACAGTAATGAAATAGATAAATGCTAATCTGTAGTTTAACTGTTACAATTTAGGAAATTCGCTAAGGATTTGTTTATACTATGACATATGAATTACAGTAGGCGATTGTGAAGGGGATGAGACTAATACAGAGTACCCAACCTAGAGATCGTCATATAATCCCCAAATTTACCAAACAATACATAATCGAAAATTTCCAAATTTCAAGACTCAATTTCAATCATGTAAACAAAAGATAAATACGATTCGATTACAAATTTCATGAATGAGAAACCCAATATAACATAATAATAAAAAGTTACCAAAGATCAATTAGACTGCCTTGAACTCAGAAAGAAAACTAAACAACCAATTAGAAACAATATAGTCTCTGTTTGGATTTGATCAACCCATGACAATACTCAAATCAAAGGTTCAATTATCTCATTAAGAATAAAAATCGAGACTTATGTTGAAATTAACATTTATAATTTTTTGTTGGTTATATTTATTAGAAAACTTTACTGTACAATAAGTCAGACAATTTGGATAATACCATACTATTTAACGATCAATTTATTCGGTTTAGATAAATTTTGGTTTGATAAAATTTTATCAGTATTTTTAGTTCAATAATATAATTGGTTGGTTTATGATAATTTCAAACATTACCTACATAAATATTTTAAATTGGTTCATACAGGCATAAAATATTAACTAATATTGTTATTGGTTCGCTTAAGATTTTTACATAATTGGTTGGTTTGATATTATAGCAACCATAATCACACAAACTTTAACATGGTTCACTTTATAATATGACATTTTTTGGTGTAATACAATATTGTAAGTCAAATTATATTTTAAATTTTCACATAAATTATGGATCTACCACATTTACAATAACATATCATGTATTTATAGACTGAGTTTGTTACTATTGCCACTATTAGTAATTAAATGTAAATATAATTGTGTAAGACAAATAATAAGTATTTGTAATTGTTATATATGTACTACAACAGTACAATTTGTTTGATCAACTAATTATAATAAATTTATATTTGGGTAAACTAATTATTTGTTAAAAAATAGCTAAAATATAACTATACGTATTTCTATCTAACTAAAAAATTAGTATAACAAAGTTCGATAAATTCAAATTTTAAAATGATTTGTTTATATGTTTTTTATTGGCCGAAAGTCTGTTTGCTCAATTTTTATTGTGAGAGAGTACTCCCGTCATTAATTCCACTCTCTCACAATCTTAATTACAAGCATTATTTTACTCTTCTCTCTCTTTGGTCAAGATTGTCATAAATTTGTAATAGTTAACTATGATTTTGGCCATTATCATATTCTTAATTAAGTAAATATATGTTGTTATTGAATGCAAATACTCTACTATATATATATACTAGGAGATTGACCGGGCTACGCCCGGTTTTTAGTTTAGAAACATTTATGTGTAATTTATTTGTTGGATAACTTGTCAAATTTTGTGATTTGCGTTGTATTTCTGAAATGAAAGGTATGTGCATCAGAAATGGATAATTTTATTATTATTTGGAATGGAAAAATTAAAAATATGTTACCCTACATATTGGAAAAATTTTATTTGCGTTAAGCCAACTTATTATGCAATCATGGTGGTAGATGTGGTTGCATGCTAGTATTAATGGCATCTCGTCTTTTGAATGTTTGAAGGCAAATAGTGCAATTTTTCAGTTATGAGTTATAGTTATGAAGCAGACTTCAATCAGGATTCTGGTCTGGTTTTATTTATTATTTAAAGATCAAAAGTACATGAGTGAAATTATTTGAAGACTATACTTATAATATTATCTGAAGAACAATTTAAGAATATATCTTTTATGAAGTAGTATTTATTTATAAAATTATGTCATTGAAATATCCAAATTGCATAAGATGTTATTCTTTTCGAATAATTAGATCGATAAGATACAATAACCTCAAATCTATTTTTAGTTTGTCTAAATTAAGAGAAAGGGAACAAACTCTAGATATCAGAATTATTAGTTGGATTGACTAAACGGAAAAATGACATGTGTATAAGATATTCAATCCAACTATTTTGGATGGTATAAAAAATAAAAATAAAAAGTAACTATGGACATTCAAAAGTGGTGAATATGTATAGTTTCAATAGAAGATTAAACAACTTCATCACTGTAAATCAACCGACGTGTAATATGGACATTCAAAGTTCTTTTGAATTTGAATAACGAAGATTAAGTTACATATTATATAGTCTTTGGTCCATAAATATATTTAAAATGTAAAACAAAACATTTATTTTCAAAGATTTTTTTTAACAAAATCGAAATGGACTTAGTTAATAAAAAGAGATGAAGAATTGGACGAAGAAGAAGATTCAATTTCAGGTAATTAGAGGGTTTTTATTTATGAATGACAAAATCTAGATATATAATAAACGGTTAAATTTTAGTATTTTTCTAAATATATATTAACTAAATTATGCTATATAAGCTAATTGATTATATAATATATTATGAAAATTGTTTATTCTAAAGAAATTTTATTTTAAAGAAACCTATTTAACTTTTTTCTTTGACTCGGTTCATATTCAATTTAGGTTTTTCAAATATGTAAAAAAGAAGAAGATAAATATAGTTCATCTTACCTTACAATAAATTCTTTTGTTTCGTGCAATCTCTTTATCAACACATTATCTACAACTTGGATTAATGAAACCATTTGCAGGTTTGTGTCATGATAGATTCAATAAACTTTGGATGACTTTATTAACGTATATGTATTTAACAAAATACAATATTTTGATAATAATGAATATTGAGTGGAAGTAATTTTATAGAAAGGTGATCTCATAGCAGTGCAACGTTAAACCAAAAAAGGGGAAATCAGATGGAACTTATGAATAGTATGGAGGGACTGGAAATTAAAAAAACTTGTAACATTGAGAATAATTTTAAATTAAATCAAAGAAACAACTTGTAATGTGAGGTGAATAAGCTGGTTTAGTTGTCTAGACGGGGGCGCTTCTCGTTCTTCACATCTTCATCGGATATTTTGTTTGGATGTGTATTCCGAGCCTTGGAAAGAATTGAACAGTCAGCAGATATAGGGTTGTTTATTCCGGACGCCTCATCGTTCAAGCCAACGTCGTTCGGAATAATACGGGAGACAGTGTAAGTTTGACGTGAAGCTAGGAAGTTGTACATTGACACTTTGATATGGAATTTGCAAGTTTGGCCAATAATGTGTTTTAAACTTTCAGGAGTTTTAGTTTTTAGTGCGTCATTGTTATCATCTCCCTGGGTAAAAAGGTAACAAAGTTTGGTTATTATTTGTATGGAAGGTGTAGGTGTGTTTTTGAGGTGCAAGGGCATTGAATATACCTCAATTGAACTTTTTATTTCCTGACATGTAGATAGATGTCTACACTTATAAATTTTAATCGATGTAGAAAATATTGTATTTCTTTATTTTATTTTATATTTTACATATTTTATTTTTATTTTTTTCTAATATATATTTTTAGTTGAAGTGACTGCTTTTTGTTAGTCATTAAACAGATGATTAGTACCTAGTTGGAAAAAAAACAGCACTTGAAATTAGTAACCGCTACTACGTCTACCAATCCTTTAAAAGAAATTATTTTGCTAGAACATCAAACCTAAGTAGTATTATATATAAGTTTAGTCATTTATAATAAAATAATTTCTTTTTCTTGACCACTAAATTGCAGTATTTTGATAAGTTAGTTAGTTTGATTATTCTTAAATAATATGTAAGTTTAGGTTTTACTACGTAAAATATTATTTATCAGTTTGATCATTTTTAATTGGTATTCAGATTATGGATAGTTTATTAAGTAAAAAATATTATTTTCATATTTTTTTAAAGAATCGTATTCTTTTTTGTTTGGTAATTTAGATAACTTTTCTAATAATTTTGGTCATACGATACGATATATTATACTTCTGATCAATATATTGGTTTAATATAGATTATAACATAATATAACTTAATTTGATGTGAGACATTTGAATGTCCATATTATAGTAAGTAATGTGATTAAGTACTTCTAATCAATATATTGGTTTAGTATAGATTACAACATAATATAACTTAATTTGATGTGAGACCTTTGAATGTCCATATTATAGTAAGTAATGTGATTAAGTAAATAATAATTCTCTTTTGATTTTTTTAATTAAAAAATAAAAAAATTCTAAAACAAAAGCTGATGTGACAAGAAGATAGGAGTGATGTGGCAAGAAAATATGAGTTTGAAAAAGATGAGTTGGATGGCTTAAGAGGTCTCAAAACCTTGCTTTTATTAGTATAGATATTAAAATACAAAGTTATTATATCCAATCATTATTATATGAGATATCAAAAATGTTTTTTATATTTCTCTTATTATGCATTATAATCACCACTCATAATTATCTTATCTTATATAATAATGACTTTCTTACATGACGAGCGAAAATATGAATTTTGTGATTTAAACATGGCAAGATTATATGGAGAGAGATAAAACAAAAAAAAAAGCTTAACCTTAAAAAATTATCTTGATATGTCTCGAGTGTTGGCCACTTTTCAGGTTGAGACCTCCTATGTTCTTTGGGAGTCCTAGATAAGATCCCATACCTCCAACCTAACTAATTCCCAATAGCTGGTGAATTTTTGGTTTCTCAACATCAGGTATAGCATAGCCAAATTGGATTGACAATTTGTCAAAATTTATTTGTTGTCATGATACTATTTCATACTCTTTGAGAATATTTAGGATTTGAGTAATCTCATCTTTGTTAGCTTTACAAAAAACAGATTATCATCAGCGAATAAGATGTGAGAAATATTTGGGATTTCTCTAGTGATGGAGATACCAATGATTAGCTTATCCATCTCATTTTGTACATAAAATAAAAATATATAGTGACAAAAGATCACCTTGTCTTAGACCATGTTGTGGAATTATTTTTCCACCAGATATACCATTTAATAGAATTGAGTACTTGACACTGGTTATACACAGTGGATAATACATGGAATCCGATTCTCATTGAGTCCAAGCTTTCTATGTAGATTGTCTACAAAGTTCCACTCTACTCTATCGTAAGGTTTACTCATATCTGTTTTAATTGCCATGAACTTTTATTTTACCGCTTTGTCAATACGAAGTGCATGAAATATTTCTAGAGCAATCAAAATATTGTTCGAAATGAGTCGTGCAGCCATAAAAGCTTAATGAGTTTCGGAAATAAGCTTTAGGAGAACCCTTTTAAAGCGAAGACATAGGACTTTGGAGATGATCTTATAATTTATGTTACATAAACTAATAGGTCTAAACTATGTCATCTTGGTCGGTCTAGATTTTTTTGGGATAAGGCAAATATTTGTCTTGTTTAAACCTTGTTCAAAGGTACCCGAAACTAAAAAATCATTAACTAATGTTAAGACATCTTCTTTAATTACCTCCCAAGATTTCTGAAAGAAAATAGTTGTCATACCATCCAGTTCTGATATTTTACGAGGATGCATTATAAATAGACTTCTCTTGATCTTTGCTTGTGTGACTTTTCCCAAAAGCATTTGATTATCTAAGTTTGTGATTTTTTTGTTTTTGGTCTGTTATTTTTCTATTTATTTATTTTTTTGTCAACAAGTGAACAATGGATCGACAACGGCTCAATCCATAGCATAAGTTCTCCAATTGGAGTTGGGTGGAATTCAAACTTACTACCTACTACCTAGCTAATCAGGGGCAAGCCAAGTAGGTCACCTATTTTTGGTGTTATTTTATTTAATTACTAATAACATTTTAAAATATATAAATTGTTCCCAAAAATAATTGAAAAACCATTAGTGACGCATTTAAATTTGAGTTATAAAAGCACTTAGTTTGGGTTGCTTCGTATTTGGGCGTTGGACTATGTACATTTCTCGTTTTTGTTGCCATTGGCATTTATACTTAGGACCTTTGTTTGTTTTGTCACAATTATTAAAAGGAGAAAATGGGATTCCCGTACACCAATACCATTTCATTGATTCTACCTTATACACTCAACATGATTAATGCAGCACAAACATACACATATATACAATAAAATTTCATATCCCATATGCATACAAGTGAATACTAAGCTTTTTTACATCACATTCATACAAATTTATACAGAGATTCAATCTTTAAGATTCAGTTCCACTTTTAAGAGGAAATGAAAACTCCAAACTTTGTCTTTTAAGCCTACTGCAACTACTGATTTTAAGCTTATGTTAAATTTATATCTTCTATATATTAAAAAGATAGAGTAGGGAGATATACACTTATATTTCAATTGATGAAATGTAATTAGAAAACGATTTGAGGAATATTTCGTTAAATAACAAAAAAAAACTTCAAAACATCAACTCAATTTGTCTAAAATAAATTTTCTTACACCATTATAAGTTTTTTTAATTATAAATAAATAGTTATATAAGAAGATTAATTCGAGTAACTAGTAATGTTTTGTAAGTACATATTGTTACTTTTAGACACATTCTCATATATAGTTAGTTTTTACATATTTACAAGTCTTATAGTTTAGACTTGTTTTTGGAGGTATTAAAAGGTTCTAAGAAAAAAAAAAGTATGAAGAATACATGCCCGAAGCTTTCTATACGGGTTTTGGACAGTCTTTTATGTTCATCAAGTTTTGTTTTTCTAAACTTTAATGTTCGTACCAAAATTATAGTTCATGTGGATTCAGAGTCAACTAGAAATCTGTATTCTATAAAAATCAGTAGACTAAAAACCACTTGGTAATCAGGTTAGATCGACACTTAATGTTGGCCAACAAATTAATCTCAAGATCCTGTTAGGGTTAAGACAACAATAATTAAGAAGAGTTCAAACGAGTCACAGTGTCCTCAAAGTTAGTTTCTGTTTGTGTCATGATGTGTAGTGTCCTTTTTTGTATCCATTTTAATATTTATTGTCATAGTCACATGTGAGTTTATTTATATTTTTTATTAGTATATAGAGCTACTCCTCCCGAAATCCTCAAATTCCCTAGAGTTAGAAGATTTACATAATTCAAAATCCTGATTAAAAGAGATCAAGCAGTAGGATATTATAAACACTTTAATACAAGAGCCACTTCCAAACAATAACAAAGTCCACAATCCCAATCTTCAAGGGACTTAAGTGGCAAATGACCTTAATCATTGAGTTACATGGGCTATTGTAGACTCTTTGCAGCCCAAATTCCCCTAAAACTAGCCCATGAAGCCAACTTAGATTAAACAAATGATGCCAATACGTTTTTCTTATCAAATTACACATGATACTACTAAAATTATAATATTACTGATCTCCACTAGACAAGTATGTGTACTCTTACAAAGATACTCTAAATGATGTGATGACAATAGACAATTTATAATAATATGATGACAATACTTATTTATTTAGATGCAATGTTTGGAAGATTTGAAGATTTTTCTCTCCAAAAACCAAAATTAGAATCAGTTTTGTTTGACGGAGTCAATAATAAATATAATATTCTAAACATCTAATGTTTAAGGTCGTGATTTATATAAATCTTGACGGATTATTTATTCAGGTCGTAAAATCTCGACGAACGCTATTTTCATCAAAGTTCTCACCATTTTTTTATGTTTTCTATAGTGTATATATATATATTTTGCTCCTTTAGATACTATACATATTATTTTAATTACTTGTACTATATATACACACTCGTCTCTTAAAACATTTTGTTTCTACATTTTTAGATATTTTCTTTTGTAAACAAAAATATATTAATAAAATCTAAATAACCCAAATAATCATATATAGCCATACAGGACTGCCTAAAATCAAATACATGTGGTCATCAGAACTATTGAGATAGACATTTGACCATTTGATTAAATGCACTCTCTCTCTATTCTTTGTATTTCTTCATATTTTTTTGCATTTTATTTTAGGTATTTGTTTATATTTCAATCCAATTTAAGTAAAGTCGGTTCAACAATGACAAAAGCTTTAAATAATACTAAGGAAACCTAAAAAATGTGGGCCTTAAATAAAAGAATTTGGACTCTAAACTTAAATAAAATTTTAAAAAAAATTTGGGTCCTAAATTTTTGTGTAGGTGGCCTACGATCTGGCCTGAATCTAGGTATATATATATGATATATTGATTTGGAGGGTGTACCAATAAGCAAATTCACTACAAGAGATACAAAAGAACATGTTGTTTACAACTTCTAATTCGTCTCAAATTTGTTGTTAACGCATTTTACAATGAAATAGAGACGCCACATGTTTAGCCGTATCATTCGCGTCGTAAGACAAAAGGAGTTGTAAAAGCGTTGTAAAATTTAACAACTCTCGTTTCGCGATGTTAAGACGTCGTAAAGGTGACGTCGTAAAAACGTTATAACATATGACCAGCGTTGTAAAAGTGATGTTAAAGGAAACTCGTAACTGTGTTGTAAAATTAGCAACTAACTGACAACGCCATGTTTACAACTAATTAGAGTCGAAAACTTTTACAATGAATTAGAGTCAAAAAAATTTACAACGAATTAAAGTCGAAACATTTTACAACTCACTAAAGACGAAACTTTTACAACTAATTAAAGATGAAATGTTTTACAACTACTTAAGGACAAATATTTTACAACTAATTAGGGACGTTAATTTACATTTCTTGCCAACCAATTAGGGACAAATAATTGTTTTGATTTTTTAATTAAAAATATTTATTTAAATTTTTGTAATTTAATAAATTTATGAATTGAATTAGTTAAAATAAAATGTGATATTAAAATATGTTTACAAAATTAATTAAATTTACAAAATATTTATCGTAGTAGTTCGTCGAACATGTCCGTACTACGGTCGTTTTGATTTTCGGTAACTCGTTCGCTCAAATCGACTTCGATATTCTCCGTAGGCCTGATCTCGAGGTTCCGACGTCTACGCTCCAAAGCCTCAGTTGCATGGGGATTTCCCGTAGCCAAAATATCCATCATGGACTCCATTGCTGCAAATTTCTGATCCGCTGCTCGTTTTACCTCGGCTATTTCTGCACGGGATTCCTGCAACTGACTGCGGAGCGAGTTTTCCCCTATCCAGTTAGATGTGACTTTCTGGACATCTTGGGCGGATCATATTCCAATAATCCGTCCCTTTTTTGTCGAAGCAATTTCGAAAGCTGTTTTGTCACGGAATAATAATTACATAAATTATGTTAGAGAATTAAAAGTAATTAAATTATTAAATTAAATACTTGCTTATAAATTGCGTTGATTTCAGGAGCACTCAATTCCAGAGGAGTACCATCGAAGGATTCTTGGGAAATCTGAATTTGACGCTCTTGAACAGCAGCTTCAACCTGACTGTGTAGCCGCTCACATCGAGCATCAACGAAGCGAAGTACAATTTTGGAAGCGTAGGAATTTGTCCAGATTTTTCTACCTACAAAATGAAAATTTAAATTAATAGTAAATTAGGTTAAATAATATTGAACAATAATATGTAATTTTAAGAAACAACTTACTATCTGTATGGCAACTACGCCGAAAGGCATCTGGCATGCAATGTGAGGCATAGCGATTGGCAACCCATTTGGACTAATCTTCTTCCGCGAGGCAAAACACTGAGCGTCTCTCCTCATCGTGCTCGGGTCTACCCAGTAAGTCTTCAACCCTTCCCAACACGCGTTGGTCATGAAAGTGGGTTTTCCGACATCTCCCTTCACCTTCCAATCGGTCTTCCAGTCTGAAACTGTGTTACAATGCCGCTACATGGCTTTGTGGTTGAACTCATGTCAGACAGTCTCGTTGATGGAGACGTCCCAATTCCAACATTGCTAGTAAAAAAAGAAATTAATTAGGATTTAATATATATTAATTATATATGTTTAATAAAAAGAAATTTTAATTTAACAAAAAATTTAATTATGAGAATGTAGTGTGGTGTTGATTTCCAATTAGGAATCGCCTCTACGAAGTATATTTTGATGCATTATGTGATGGTTCGCCCTACCTTGCTATCCACACCAAACCTGAAATTTTTTAAAAAGATATAAGTAGAAGTTATTTAATTATAAATTATTATTTAAAACTTGTAAATCTAATAAATAAATTAATATCTAAATGAAAACATACCAATGAGTACCAGTTGGTCGATCGATATGTAGAAGGGCAAATTCTCGTTATTGGGATCCACGAGAATATCCTCAACCCGATATTGTGCATATGGTACATCTGGAGGCACCAAAAAGTCTGGATGAACTGCCGCATTCGTCAGTGGAGGGTCTACGGCAACTTCTGGTGTTAGTGAAGGACCTGGCGGACTGTGACTTAGCGGTTGGGACTGTGACTGTGTCATCGGCACAGCAGAGGAAGTTGATGACGATGTGGTGCTGTGCACCATGTCACTGTAATGGACACACCGTGTATGCCTTCAGGGTGCCATATATGTAGTCCATACAATAGAATTCACGGTAAATTAGAAATTGCATCGTACTATTACATAATTTCTAAATTCTAAATTCTGTACATACTACATAATTTCTAAACAACCTATACATGATTAGAACATCCTATATCATTTTTTATTTGAAAAAAATTGTACAGATAGGAATACCATAGAGAGAGAAGGATGATTGTTGAATGATGGAATAAAGTTGCAAAATTTGTGATGTATATATAGGAATTACTCGGTGTTGTAAGAACGTTGGGAAATAAGTATTCATCATAAAAGAGTTGTAAATTTAGGGTCTAATTTACAACGCTAACCTTGTAAAGAAGTTGCTAAGTGTTGCTGTAACATATCGTAACGGTACATTGTATGTAATAGTAATTGAGAAACGTCGTAAAAACGTTGTAAGCTCAAAACATCGTAAAGACGTTGGCAATTAACAACGTCCTTACGATGTTCTTAGCTTACAATGTCTTTACGACATTTTTGCCAACGTCTTTACGACGTTGTAGGCTTACAACACCGTAAAGACGTTTGTTTACCAACGTCTTTACGACTAACTAGGTTTACAACGTCGTAAAAATGTTTCTTTTTTATTTTTTTCAAAAGTGTTTTTCGGTTTATGTATATATATGTTTTTAATGGTAATGGATATGTTTTTGCATTATCTGATGTTCCTCATATTTTGTCGGTTTTGAGCTCATTATTACGGTTATATTTGGAAAATCCGTCTATGTTTTATTGAGATTTCAGGTCAAAAACGTTTAAAATTAGAATCATGTTTGAAGATGAATTTTGGAGAGGTTTAAAGCATTTTCCGGCATTCTCCACGAAAGTAAGGACTGGTCGATCTACCAAGCATCGATCGATCAATGATCTGAAAGGATTATACGCACGATCCGAAGAACGACTTGGTTTTTGAGAAGATCGATTCATCATCCAAAAGATCTATCGATCAACCAATGATCGATCGATCAAAGCCTTTCGCAAAAACATAATGTTGCGATTTTCAGCTCTTGTTTTGGGCCCTATAAATACTTTTTTCCTATTTTTATTTGAGGGCCGTCTTTGAGTTGAGAGAGAACAAATTTTACAGAGTTTTAAGAGTTTGTAAGCTAGGAAGAAGATCTCTTCATACATGAGAAGAATTTTTGAATCGTCTTTATTCTTGTTAATGCAATTTCAGTTTCAGTTCATCATGACTTGCCTAAATTTTTGTTCTATGCCTGAGTAGATCTTAGATCGGATCTAGGGATTCTAGGATTTTAGAATTCACTGTGGGAAACAAATAGTATTGATGAATAGATGATTTTCCTTCTAATACTTGAGTCTAATGCATAGATTAGCCTGATCACCTAGTCGATGATTTTAGGTTGTTAACTTTTCAGAAGATTGTTAAGAACTAGAACTAGACTAGAAGAGAAATTCCTTCACTACCAATGAGATTTGATGCTAGGTTGGATTGTGGGTTATTGAACATAAACGATAAAGCCTATATATAATCAGAAACAACGAGAGATATGATCTTTAGGTTAATAATAGAGGGATAGATTCGACGAGAGTTGGTTTACCTTTATTTATGTTCAAGCTGAGAATAAGATCAGAGTAGTTCCTGAATAGTTTCCCTGACAAGAATTCTAACTCCCGACTGAAAATCTGACATCCGATTACTTTAGTTATTTGATTACATTCACATTAAAGTTGTTAGAATTCACTTCCCTCATTCGATTTGATACAACTTGCGATTCAATTGAAATTGAGAGTGTAAATTGGTTCTCTAAGGATTTTGACCCCTAAGTATTATTACGTTTGATGTGCACTTGCAGTAGGATATAGGGTCAAAACCCGTACTATCATTATCAAACATAAGTAATCTATTAAATTCAAGTGATTAAATAACTTTGATTGATATAACGTAGATTGTTGAAGATACATGAAAATTGTAACGTAGATTGTTTGTACATGTTAAACCACAATATCAATCAGATTCTTCATAATTATTACCATTTCCACTACTTGGATTATCACTTTCGTCAAACTCGTCATGTTCCTCGTCGTGAACATCTTATACAGGGAGATCTTCGTATTCTCGGTTTTTTGGATCAATAAGCACCACTAGCTTTGTAGCTTGATCGGGCACTTGAATTGATGTACATGATTCTTCTTGCAACGGTAAATCACCACCTCCAATAATTCGCTCACGAGGAGTAATCTTCACTGTAGCTAACCAATTGAATCCAGACTCTTTGATCCTAGGATATGGAATGAAGGTAACTTGCTCTGCTTGCGATGCTAAGATGAAAGACTCAAATTTGTTCTATCTTCTCCTCCCATTTACATCCACATGTTAATTGGAAGAAATCGACGATGACAATCAAACCAAGACGTATTCCTCTCATGCTTCAGTTGAAATGCATATGTCCTCCCAAGGTAATACAGATAAGTCAATCTCTCATGTGTTGTCCAACCTGACAATATTCTGTAGGCAGAGAAGTCACTTATCATCCACAAAAGCACCGCCTTCATCGTAAATTTTTTTTGGGGAAAACAATCATATTCTTAAACCCCATGCGTCCATAACTGTTTCTGCTCATGAATTAGAGGTTGCAAGAATACGTCAAGTAACCGTTTCAGATTATTAGGACCAGGAACTAGTATAATTAGAAATAAAAATTATTTTTCCATGCACATCCCCAGAGGAAGGTTATAAGGCGTAAGGATTACTGGCCACAAAGAATATTGTCTGCCAGACATTTCAAACAGACTAAAACCATCGGTGCATATAACAAGATAAACATTCATAATATTCCTAGCAAAATCTTTGTGTACTGTATTGAAATGTTTCCACGTCTTTGCATCTGAAAGATGATTAATCTCTCCATCTGTCTGTGAATGTTATGCATGCCATCTCATCGCAACTGATGTCCTTTCCGACTGAAATAATCTCTTCAACCTATCAGTTATTGGTAAGTACCACATCCGTTGATACGGTACCTTCTTCCGCCCATTCCCTTGTGGCTTATATTACAGAATCGACATTCTTGTAACAGATCATCATCTTTCCAATAGATCATACAATTATTTATACAAACATCAATGGTTTCGCAAGGCAACCCAAGACTATAGACCAATTTTTGCGTCTCATAATATGATTCAGCACACATATTGTCTTCCGGCAAATACTCTTTGAGCAAATCAGTCCACATATTCATGCATGACTAAGATGAATTACATTCTGTAATAATATCCATCATCCTAGTTGCCAATGATAATTTAGACAGACCTTCTCTACATCCCTCGTAGAGAGGCTGGTTTGCAGCATCTAACATGTCATAAAACCTTTTTGCATCTAAATTGGGTGCCTCATAAAATATAGGTTGATCAGTATTTCCTGAAATGTATTTGTGACCATCTCATGCATCATATCATGCTCTACAACCCCATGAATCTTATTCTGATAACCAACATCATGCAAATTACTCGATTCACCTATATTACTTTCAACATTCTTAATATTATTTGCTTCATCATTCCCACCAACACTATCACATTTGCCATGGTGAAACCAAATGTAATAATATGGTGTAAACCCTCTACTTAATAGATGATTCCAAACAGTTTCTACTCGGGCGAATTTCATATTTTTGCATTTCCGACAAGGACAGAACATCTTACCCGATTCAAGCGTGATTTTGGTTTGATTAGCTTGGTGCATGAATATTTCTGCCACATTCATAAACTCCTTTGTCACGATTCATGCGGCATATATATGCATATACATCCTCTTCTGTTGCTTGAATATATATATATATATATATATATATATATCTCCACCAAAAGACATTTTTTTGATTTTTTTCCCAAAACCGTTATTTTTGCATAATTTTTTTTTCTTCTCTGAACCGTTTTTTTCCTCTCTAACAAGTTTTTTTGTTGTTGTTTGGTGTTGTGATTTATGAAGAGAGCCCTCCTCCTTATATAGACAAAAAATTAACAACGTATGTAACTAACCATAAATATCTAATTTAAAATTTCGTCCTTAAGTAGTTGTAAATCAATTAGTCGTAAAAGAGTTGCAAAGTTGAGACGTTTTAACAATGAAATTTTATTTTTAACACCATCTTTACGACATATATTACAATTTTTTTTAACCAATTATGTAACACAAAAAACGTGTGTACCGAATTTCAAGTTTCGTTTTTAACTCATTGTAAAAGATTTACATCGTAAACAAGTTGCAAGTTAGGGACTAATTAACAATGAATTGTATTGCAAATGGCAAAGCGTAGTCAAAACGTCGTAAATTCTCAACTAAGTTACAACTAATTTTTTCGTTATCCGTTTACAACTCGTTTACGACGAAATGCACAGACGTCGTAAAGGAGATGCGAAGACGTCCCTAATTTATGACGTCCCCAAAACATTGTAAATTTTCATCCCTAAACAAATGTTCTTTTGTAGTGGTCGTGATTCCAGCATGGATCCAACATATAATATTGTATATAGAATATATACATGTACAAATCAAATAGAGTTAGTAAATAAACAGTGTTAGATCCAGTGAAATGGGTGATAAATGCATATGTGAGCTGTAAGGTTAAGTCCATAAATGATGGAGTTTTGTCGTGAAAAGAAGAGAAAGAGAGAACCTTATTTATAGACAAAGACTCCCCTTTCTATGACCTCTCCTCCAACTAAATTCGCCATCTGTTCCTCTCTTTTCATTTCTTCACTCTTCTTATTTTTATATATTAATTATATTTGGTACTGTACGTACGCATATAAACAATAAAGAGAAATTGAAATGTCGACATGCATTTCTGTTAAACAATATTAATAAAAATATGGTTGATTTTTATAATGAAAATATTAATAAGAACTTATCCTATGCTTTTAATAATGAAAATATTAATAAAAATATGCCACTTTGCTTTTATGTTGTCTAGTCTAAAAATTTGATTATTATATTCGAAAACTAGTTAAGTTACGTTTGGGTCTCTATAATTCGAACTCACCGGTAATAATCACATATTTGGGTCTATATGTAGAATTCTAAAAACTAGTTAAGCTTAGCCATAACTAGATATTAAATATTTGGGATCTTCTACAAAAAATATCGATAATATTTGAAAGTTACATCACAATCATTTGAGACCCACATAATATTTTGGTATATATGTTTTACTTAATTGTTTTTTTTACTTTTTCACGAAATTTTACAATATACCAACATATATATAGAACTGATATTCTTGTAAAGGGAAGCCCTTAAAAATGAGGGACCCTATTCAATGTTTCATAAAAATAATAATGTGTTTAACTGCATTTATAAATGTTTATATATACACTTTTTACATCACATATATCATAGTTTGTCACCTTTGAATGTAATTAGGCCATAATTTTTATTTACAACATTACTTAACAAAATTTTGTTAATAATTCGATTGAGAATATCTTATCCGTAACTCAACTTCTCCAAGCACTTAATAATATCCCGTAAAATAAAAAAAGTTTATGTAATCTAATTCTAATGAGAAAAATAGCAGAAATAGATATTTAGTCACGTAAACAAAGATAACTTCCCAACACTCCTTAAAATTTAAAATGTTATTTCCTTGTATTATATATATAGTACTAAGTTGAGTAAATTATAAAATGTCATTAAATTTACGTAAAACCAAATTATAATCGTACAAGTTATAGATGTGGCAGTTTAGAATATTTCTCATAAATAAATGCAAAACACATATCAATTCATTTCCCCCAGCACATTAGTCTATATACACATACATATGACAAGACATATGTAAAAAGACATTCAGATCAAAGTAACTTCATCCTATAAATTTGAAGCACGACATAAAAACAAAAAAACCATAGTAATTGTATAAGAAAATTTCCACTCCAAAATATATATATTTAAGCCCTCCACAAAGAGTACCAAAACAACCTCAAATACAACTCTTATGCAAATTAATTTACATAATTAAGTTAGTTTTGTTTTTTAGGACGAATCTGTTTATTCTCACGAATATGAAAACTCGTCGATATCAAATGATATTCGGAAGACTAGTAATATAAAAGTTTATGTATTTATATATATATATATATATGTTGCGTACCATATTGTATATTATACCAGATTCTTTGGTCTCTCAGGATATTAATCACATGCCAAGCCTTAGAGCTGATTCAACATCCAATCTCCAAGCAAACCCATTTGGTCTTATCCTCCACACATCACACGGAACCGTCATCTTCCTCCACGTGGACGGCTCATACCTAACCCTAACCCTACACGTTACCGCACCGTATAACTCGACCATGCAAGCTATCTCCTCCATCAAGTCCATTGCCACCACCAGCCATACCCTAATCACCTCAACCTCCGGAGGTCCCATCATCCTCCGGTACGCCCGGTTTACCCAACAAACCCGGTTTGACCCATCTGAAATTAACCAAGGACAGGTGTCAACTTCTAACATTCTCATCATTCTTTCTTCTCCCTCATGGCCTAGCTCAAGAATTTGATACCATCTTAAATCAGTACACGTGTCACTCACACTTTCCACCGTTAGCCATGACTCAACCACCGTCCGATCTAAAGATGACGCTAGCCCTATGATCGAACCATACAAACTCTTTTTTGGATTCCTATCACTCAGATCCGAACAATACTCATTATTAGCTTGATCATCATCATCATCATCATCATCATCTCCATTATTTCCTAGATCTCTATCTTTCTCTGGTAACAACTGAAGCGTGATGGTATGATCATCTCTTTGATCATGATCAATCTGTTTATCTAGATCGATCTTTTTGTTCCCTCCTTCGTAACCATTCTTCTTTTTATTGTTACACCCACTACAACTATTCTTTTCATCTCGAACCCTAACATACTTTCGTTTCGATCTTCTATTTATTCCAAGAAATCTAGAACTCTTTGTATCATCAGAAGATTCACCGACAGTTGGTTTTGGTGCGATCGGACGAAACCGTTGCATTATCTTGCTTATAACGGTCTTGTCCTGATCCGCAACACCATTGCAGATATCACCTGGCTTCTCCTTTCCATCACCATCCATGATTTGAAGGTCGCTCGATCTCACTTTTTCTCAAGTTTGGTTAAGTTTTGTTGGTGTTTAATATAAGAAAATGCTCATTATTGTTGTAGAAACGATAAGGGAACAAACAAACAAAAAAAGGTCGAGAGTTGAGAGAAAGATAGAAGAAGAAAGTAAGATATAAACACGTGGCTAGGGCAAGCGTTTAAAATATGAGATAATATATTTAATGATTAATTATTTCCATATTTATGTTTGATGCCAGAAATTTCATATATGTTGTTGTTCTCGTCCTATATATCTACACTAATTGTTGGTACATTATGTAATAGAAGTATTGTCAAATTTGAAAAGTAAACAGTAATGTTAAGTAATCCAAATAATGTGAATTATCAATCCTACGTTTTACTTTAAACTGAAATCAATATACGATCACGTATGTACAGTACTTATTTAGATAGCGTATATATACTAAGTACTCAATATAATATAAATGTTTATTAATTTTTAGTATAACATAATGTTAATAAAACTTGCAAACATCAACAGTCCTTTGTTTAAAGGACTATATATATTATATACAGTAACAAACTTACAAAAGGAGTAGGACTATTAATTTATAGAATACGAGAACAATATATATTTTATAAGTAAAAAGTAATAATTTCGAGAAATACATTCAATTAGATACTGAAAATCAAGTTTAAATCTGATATTATTACTCTCTTTCGTAGAAGTTTGTATATATATATATATATAGGGGACTATATTGCTAATTCAAAAAATGTTTTACTGATATATGTATTAGAATATCTGAAACTGAACATGTGATATTTCTTTAGTAATATAAAATGTTATTCATGAACTAATCTATTTATTATCGATTAGTGTTGAATTAAATATGCATAATTTATAACATGGTGTACAAAAACAATTTTTCATCTGTACAGTTTATTTAGGTGACTCGTCTGCTTTTTTTTTTTTTTAGAACAATGAGTTTAAATTGATTTTCACCCACTTCTCAAATAAATCTATTATAAAATTTCACATTGAAAAAGTAAATATTTTTTTTTAATTAACTTAAAATTTGTAGATCATCCTATTTACATGCTAATTTATTATGAATTAAGAATACATAATTCGCTGTGAATTACTCTGTATGTAATACGTATGAAAATACCCACGTGGTGGGGATTATATCGAGCCAAGCAAGTACAAGAAAATAATAAAAAAGCAACCAATAGTAATAATATAGTTTTCGAGTTATTTGAAATTCAAAAAGACACGACAAGATATAGATATAAGCGTATCTAATCGTGATGGAGAATTTGAGATTATGGTCCAAATCAGAGTGGTGGACCAATCATCTTCAACCATCTATTCACCACTCAGGAAAGTTATTTTCCACGTGGACTTTCTCTTCACCAATCACATTTTCTCCATCACATATTTTTATATAATTACTATATTTATATTTAGAATTTTATAGGACCATTGCTGATAGATCTGGATTGAAAGATGCTATCAAGTCAATTAAAATTTATTAAAACAAATGAGAGATGTTAATTGGTGTTATATGTTAGATGTGTACAGTTTAAAGTTTCAGATGTTGTATAAATATATCAAGAAAAGTTGTAAAGCTTATTCTGAGGCGACTAACTGTATAGGTCAGAGATTGATAATTTCATTATATTTGAATTTAAGTTTACTATTCACTATAGTTTTAGTTTTTAGTGTTTTTTTGTCAAAATGATTGATAAACTATTTAAACTAGCAGCTAATTGAAACTACTAACTCAACACTTAATATAATACTCTATTACATTTTACATTTAACTGTTAACTTCGACACTCATTATCTATGTTATTTCATATGTACTTCCTAATAAATGACTTGAACATATGCTTCTAAAAATAAATTATTTGCAGGGAAATTCACTACAAAAAGTCTGGAAAAGCATATATATATATATATATATATATATATATCATTGATGTTTTCATGATTTTAGTAGTTATATATATTTTTGAGAAGATCAAACAGTGACACTGGAAATATCTGATGTAAATAATTATTCATTTGATGTCAATTATGAATATGCACACACACATTCACGTTAGGGTGAATTTTTAAAATGACAAAAAAAAAATATATAAAATTGGTTAAATGACAATTGAAGAACTGAAATTAAGTTTACTTATTTATTCCTAGTGACTTAGCAATATATTGTTTTGTGTGTACGTATAATGTTCTAGTTAGCGAGATAATATTTTGTTTGTACGTAGAAAATTTGATATGTATAAATTTGATATGTATGTAAATAACATGGAGAATTAGAATGAATAAGAGGATATTCTCATAATTTATAACAATAACTATTAATATAACCCTATAAATTCTAAGATAAACGTATAATATAAATAGTAACTTGATAATAATATAGTTACGTTATAAAGATAAAATGAAAATCGTCACAAAAGAATTCAATTTTGAAATTATTTTTTGTCAAATTCATTTGATTTCTCCTCATGTTAGCTCTCCCTCTATATAAAAAAGCTACATACGAAACCGTTTGACAAAAGAAGAAAAACTACATACCGAGAATGCAGTACTATAGTAGTATTAAAGTAGTAAATTATATAAATATATATGGCTTTATAGTATATTTTAGGTATTGTACGTAATTCCTTTAGGGTCAATAATTTTGTTTTGGGGAAGATTTTTTATCTGTTTCGAGAAAAAACAGACACGTGATAGACTCTAATTCGTTTTCTCCTCAACCAAAAATTCTCATCACTCGTTGGTTACCAAAATCCACCACCTGCATCACAAGAGCGTGAGATCAACGTACGGTCAGATTCATCTCCTATTAACATTCAACGGCTCAGATCAAACATATAGGACCCAGTAAAACAGCTTCCCCAGTTATGGCCTGACATCACTTTTTTTTCAACGGCAATCTCATAAATAATGCTTAAACACAAAATACTGGATACAATCAACTATAACCGGTCTCTTGAACAAATCTCGCAAGAGCGTCAGCTCTATAGTTGAGTGTCTGTGGCATGACGTCACTTAATCGACAATTAAACAAAAAGGGCAAAAAAACAAAAACAGTTGAAAGCTGATTGGTTCGATTACTTTCCTTGTAAAGACGCCACGTGTATTCTTTATTTATTCCCTTTCTTCGATAGATATTTTTTGAAATTTTTATTTTATATAATATTTGTTTCTAAACTTTCTGATGAACCAATAAGAATTCTCCATATGTTGAGATTTAAAAGCCCACGAAGATTTTTGGATGTGATGTAATGATCATTCTTGTCTACTGTATATTGGGTCTATCTAACATGCGCATATCGATATTTCTATAATAATACCAGTTTTACACACGTAGCTAGACAGTGAAAGAGAGACATTTATTCACATATTTATATTAATGTATATGTACGTATGAACAAAAACTTTAAATATAACTCAATCCTCTTTCTCTTGAATCATTTAGAAGAATTCAAACAACAAGAGTGTTGTCTTTTAGAACCAAAGTACTTGTCGGTAATAAACATCTCGAAGATCTTTTTGTGCTTAAAGCACTCATCAGATTCATCCTTTATACACTGACATCTCGTAATTACACACTATTACTTCTTTATATTGATTAGTACATAAGAATATTTGTAGGTTGGTGCATAAAGACATATATATTAACTATACAATAATATCCTGTTCAAATACAGTTTAAGCGACTGTGGAGGGTCAATATGTCACATTTGGTTACTAGGAGTCAGATTATTTGGATGTAACAATTAATATATAATATAAACTTTTTGTATTATTTCAACATATATATATGTACACACTATATATATATATGTGTGTGTATGCTGGTGCATGAATGTATAATAGTACAGTTCGTGTATCTCTGAAACATCGACCATATATTTATACATATGGTTTAGTTAAATTTTTCTACCTATAATTCCTAAAATGCAAAATGTAAAACATGTTTTGTATGTTATACTGAAATGAGAATGATAAGTGAACATTTATACAAAAGCCAAGTAATGACATTTTTTAGAGAAATATTTGCCAATCAATATTTATAAGTTATCTCT